>WBMY01004226.1:699350-733675 GCA_013397315.1 Donacobius atricapilla
GGCTGAGCGGAGGCGGCGGCGCGGGGCGGGCCCGGCGCCCGGAGCGCCCCCTGCCGGCCCTGGCCCGGCCCTGCCCTCTGTTCGGCAAGGAAAAATCGTGAAATTGTGCTCCCAGGGCGAGAGACTAACGAATCGGTACTCGCATAAGGATAGACAACCAAGGAAAAGAAAGGGACTCAGACATAGATTTTTAAGTCCACAGTTGATTTACTGTAAAATTCAGGCAACAATCTCTGTGCAGTTTTCCTCTCTGTAAAATCCAAAACCTAAGCAAAATTTGAAGATGTGTCTAAAACCAATGGTTCTGCACACCATATAGGTACCTATTACTCCGTCTGTTCGCTCTCCTAGAGTTACCTGTTTATTGTGAAAGGACCTAAATCCTAGGCCCTCTGCCTTCCAAATCGTTTGGAGTTTGAGAAGTTCTCCTCTCTATTCTTCACTTGTAGGATGCTGTCCCACCTCTGAGTCTGAAATCCTCCTTACCACACAAGTCTTTGCCACCACAATTCCTGCCTTTCCATTTAAAAGAAATTAACTACCAGAGTATCTGGTGAAAAATCCATGTGTTGAATTACATGTGCCTCTAAAGCAGTTTCTGGTTTCTAGAACAACAAAAGAAAGGCAGTCAGCTTGGTGCTGTTTCCTAAGAAATATCACAGGAAGAAAGAAGAATTGCCTTAGCACAGTAGTGTCACCTTATCAGCACAGAGGCTGTCTCCAATCTTTCTGAAAACCAGACCTCAGCCACATCTACTGCAGGAGGGCCGGGCTGGAGCACATGGAGAGGATGTTAATGACTCACACTGCAGGCCAGAGCCAGGGCTCTGCAGCTGTCACAGAGGATGGCAGCCCGGGTGATAAGAGGAAACTGTAAAGACACACACACAACCCAGTTTTATGAGGGCAGCCATGAAGACAAGTTTACAGCTAGAGGCAAAACCAAATAGTAAACAAGTTTGCTTAGATCCAGGACTATTCTCCTTTTTCAGTTTGATTACTTTGAGTTTCCTGCCTATGCAATTTTTTTTCCTCATGGGCTGTATTTATTTTTTTCCTGGCACGGAACAGCTTTTTCCTGTTGTGAAGTCTTCGGTGGCTTCTACAGTTTAAACACTTAGAATTACAGACTGCCAGCAGACAGATAGGATGTGAATGCACAGTGATAACACAAACATTGACCATTAGATTTTCACCCCCAGCTCTTTTTTGCACATCAAAGCACTAATCCTCTCAACAAGCCATTATGCTGTAGATATGAAGTGCTTGTTCCTGACTAAAAGGCAATATAGATTGAAGGTTGCTGGTGACAGAAACCAGCTTAATTATAAAAATATATATATACTTCTACTTTGTTAATAGTTATTCACAGACATAATTAGGTATCCAGCTGAAAAACAGCCTCACTGGGAGATTTTGCCGCAAAGTGGCTCATTTGTTTTTGACATGGATTACTACAGCAAGATTTGTTTCACCAAACATCTCAACTCACTATCTTAAACTCATAGCAAAGCTCTGATCTGCAAGTATTTACATACTTGTACAAGTTTCCTAATAAAAGTAAAAGAACTGTCATACAGTCATTTGAAAGAATAAACTGTCAGGCAAATGCACTTGCAGGATCAGGTTCAGAGACATATGATCATGTTGGGGGGAAGACACTTCTGGAGGTCAACTAGAGCAAAGCCCTGCTCAAAACAGAACAAATTAATACCAGGCTCAAGGCCACATCCAGTTTCGTTTTTAGTGTCTTCAAGGATGGAGATTCCATAACCTTCCTGAGCTCCCGTTCCAATTTCTGACCACTTGTATGGTGACAATCTTTTCCTACTATTTCATCTTAATTTTCTAGAGAACGTTTCTCTCTTGCCTCTTTGCTATCCCTGTGCCCTCTGCAGTGGGTCTGGCTCCACCCATTAGAGTTCAAGACAGCAGCAAAGTCTCCCTTAGCTTAAAGCTAAGCAAACTCTGTTCTGTCTCTTCCTACCCCTTGGGCTCCAGCCCTCTGATCTTGGTGGTATCTGCTGGACTCACTCCAGTGTGTCAGTGTCTTTCTTCAATTGACATGTCCAGGACAGGGTACAGAACTCCAGTCACTCATATATTACTGAAGGTAAGGGAAGACTGACTTTCCCAACCTGCTGCCTTCATTTTACCAGTGCAGGCCTGGATACAGCTGGCCTTATCTGCTGCACCAGCACACTTTGGCATTTTGGTCAGCCTGTTGGGAAGGGGATGCTCATCCCCTTACCTGAAAAACGTTTTTTTCAGCTAGCATTACTGCATAGGGTTATTGCAGCCCAGGTGGAATACCCAGTGACACTTGACACTTGCCCTTTTAAACTTAATGAGGTTTAGTTCAGCTCATTCTCTTGCCTGTCAAGGAACCTCTGAATAGCAGCAATGTCCTCCAGCACATTATAACCTACCTGGTAATAGACACTGCTCTTGATGGAAGCAGTTACTCTGAAAAATCGGGCTCCTTACCCCTGCAGAAGCAATAAAATTGACAAAATGTATTGTTTGATTCCCTTTGCCCTGAACATGCGACACGCTCAGATGAGCAGCATTCTGAATGTCTCCATTGTCTTCTCTGGGACTGGGCTCCTCCTGGCATCACCCAGCATTCACCAGGCCAGGTCTGACTGGTTTGGTCAGTGCCTGAGAGGGTCACCAAGAAGTACCTCAGCCACAGCACAGACCTTGGACACATCTGAGCAAAGAATCCTCACAACACACGGGGCCAGTGCAGGACTGAACTGAGACAACAGGAAATGTTACAATTCAGTCCAACAGTGCTGACAAAGTTCGTATCAGGAATGTTTAACTATTTTATATTATAATAAGAAATCCTTGGACAATCCATCTTAATGGAAACATTTTCCAAAACTCTGTTTAATTACAGATCAATATCTCCATCTGACACTGAATGGAAACAAGTTTTCTTGAAATAACAGTTTTGCATCACTAAGAATTCTTGTTTCTTTGTTTCTTAAAACCAGTACTAGTCCAGTAAGAGCAGTGTAATTTACTGTCAAGAAACATTTACTGTGATTTCTCATGAGAGTTTAAAAGGGAACAAAAGTTTTGTCACGCAATAATTCAAAGAGATAAATCTTTTGGCACATTTCAAAGGCTGACATCAAAGCAATTTTATGTAGATCCTCTTTGTAAATAGTTACAAATAATAGGTATGACACAAATATGACAGTTCCAGTATTTAATATTTAATATCCAATTTAAACATAAGTCCTCAAAAGGAAATATTTTTACACTATTTCAGTAGCCACTTAGCTCAATATCTGGTTGCAATAATCCTTAAAGTTTTCAGGAACTGGATGGAGCTATAAGCACGAAAACTCCCATTTTAAGTTAATGCATGACAAAGTTCCACTGCAACCCTCTGAAAAGCAAAGAGTTACATTAAAAGAAATTCAGACACTGAAGTACATTGAAATGTATTGTGTCTTACAGTAGAGTTTCTTAGTCTACTGGTCAGAAACATGATGGCAACTTCAAAAGGCACTCTGAATTAAACTACAGTAACTCCGGTCTACAAGCATTTTAGAAGTGGAGTAGAAAACACCAAAACCCTATACTCCTATAAATTTCTTTTATCTCTGTCCTAGCCCCAGAGCAGTCAAATTATATTGCACTTTTAAAATATTCTGTGTAGGCTGTGATAAAAATCTAATATTTACACATTGTGTTTGTTAAAGAACAATGAATTCCTGTGTAAAATATTTTAAGAACCAAGTTTTAACACTTATTTTTGTATTAATTATTATAACCAGAAGCTATATCAAATATTTTTTTTTCTTAGATACTATTCTAGAAACATTTTTGGTCCTTCCTTCAAAAATTTTGTTATGCTGCAATTCATGTTCATAACTGGTATCAATACTTGCCTGAAATTGCAGTAGCTAGAATATTTAAATAAATAAATACATAATTTTTAAAGAAGCAATAGCTTTGGAGATGTGTAAACAAGCTGCTGTGGAAGGTCTGTAACAAGACTCAATTTGGCATGTTATGACTTTAATTGGCAATACCTTAGAATTATACAACCTCTGCCAGGGTAGAAAATAGTTTGGTAGGCACATCTTATGAATCAGTCTGGGCAAATGCCCAAAAAATACTGATTGTTTCCTAGGTCACATGAATAAATAAAAATGGTTAGAGTAACATGATCCACTGAAACCAAAAATTACATTTATGTGATCTATGGGAGTGGGGGGAGAGAAAAGTCACTCTATTCTTTTTAAAATACAATCTAAAGGAAATGAACAAGCCATAAATGACTATATGATAACCAAGATGTTCAGGACACAAAGGTTGGCAGAATAAAATGAGCGTTATAAATTCATAGAAATACTGAGCTACAGGACTAGTATCTTAGCTGCATCTCACAAGAAGACAATAATCACTCATTTCTCAATCCAAATTTGAAGAAACATTCTCAAATCTGTGTTTGGTAAAACAAATTCAGTGCAAAGCACCAACTCTGATGAAATTTTCCTGACACCTAAGTTGCCTTACATTCCTGTTAAAACATGAGCAGCAACATGAAATAAACATAACAGATGCACAGTTATGCCATTTACATATAAATTTACGTACATGCATGTTCTAGAAATTCAAATGATGTCAGGAGGCCTCACAGGCTGCGCTGGATATGTTTCATACAGTACAGTTGTAGTTTACATGTTCAATTACATGACATGCCCCAAGTGCTATGTGTGCACACTCCCTACGCTTCTCTGGAGCTTTTTATTCTGTACTGAAGAGCTTCCCTTTGGTTTTCACACCGAAAACTGATGGATTAGGAGAGCAAGGAAAAACTACTCTCAGGCTTTTGTGAAAAACACAAGATGCGCTCTTTAAGATTGTTATTAATTGGCAAAATGATTAAATGTTTCTGTTTAAAACCAAGGAGCAAGTTGGTTATCTTGCTGTTAGGAGACACCAAGAGCTGTCACAATATCTAATCTAAATGCCTACTCTGCATAGTTAATGGAGACTGCCAAGGGCAACTGCAAACCCTTCAATTCAGAAGCCTACCCTTTCTGGCTGCCCATAGAGCCATCCTTCTGAATTTGGCAATGAAAATTCCTTTCCTCCCCTTCACCCCAAATAGAGAATTAGAGGAAGATCCAGTGCTAAACCAAATTAAACCTCTGTCCCACAATTACTAAACTGCATACCTTACAAATGAAGATCAATGTTGTTGGAGAGAAAGCAAATAAAAATTCATATCAAGAATTAACATAGCTCATTAAATAACTACACAAAGCAATTTGTCCTGAAGTTAAACAGGTAAGCTGCAACTGTACTGTATCATACACATTCAAGTTAATTGTAACTGGGCTAACAGCCACATCTGCCTTTTTCTTGCTCCTCATTCAGTTGTTCTGTAGAGCTGTGCCCATTGGAGCGCACCACCCCTTCAGGGATCCAGGATTTATCCACACATCGTTCCATGCGCTTCATAATGAGGTCAAGCAGAGTTTCAATGGCTTTGCTTACATTATTCCCATTTGCTGCACTGGTTTCAAAATACGGTATTCTGCAGGAGACAAAAAATATAACCTTACATCACAAAGCTGTCACTCACAGGAGAAAAAAAAATCCAGTATTACTGCCACATACTTAGAACTCACACTAAGACTGTCACTGCTACTCCATAGCAGAGAGACACTAAGTGCTCAGTGGTCTGAAATGCAAAAGAAATAAATGAAATGGCTGGCTGAAGGTAGGGCAGAAGGGCAAACGTTAATGGAGTCCACAATTTACAGAGGGACTTGTCAGCGTGATTCCCCAAAGTTGAGCTCCTGAGGTCTGTTTTATTAAACTCCGTTCCCTGCAAGAGATGCAGTTACTCCAGAGCTGATGTGCACAGAAATCAGTAAGCAGAACACTTGTGCACACAAGGACATATACAGTAATTGCAGGAGAAGGAATGCTGCTATGGCCACTCCTCTGCAGGCAAGGCACTAAAGAATCACAGTGCGGCGGTGCTCATCACAACTGAAGGTAACTTTCTTCTATGGACACCACAACTCAAAACTTTCTTACACAGAAGAAATCTCAGTGCTCAGAACACCTATGTCTTCATCAAGAAAAGTTTGTTGCACCTTGGTTTCTAAAGCACACTGCTTGTTTTCTTTATTGTTGTGGATCAGGGGGTCCATAGGCTGTGGCCTTCTGTACACAGTGCTCCCCACAGCGTGGTGCTACAGTGCCTGCATTTGTGTTACTGCCCAGGAAACTGATAGCATCACTTCAGAATTCTAAGTATTTCTTACTTAACTTGCAAGATCCAATGAGTGGCCAAAAGCATCTGTGTCTGTGCAGGTCTCTTACAATCTGTTTCAAATACATCACATAACCGTACGAGGCCCTTCCACAGAAGGGCATATTCACTATGTCACACTTTAGTTACTAGAAGACTGTTCACTGCAGCAGGATTTATCTCCCCTCAGGAGAAAGTGACTCCTAGCAGCCATCCTGTCTCACCTCTACAGGGCAGAGAACTTTATAACTGCCTACAGATCGGATGTGACCCACAACCTTGACTTTTAGCTAACTATTCCTAAATTAAGTTGCATTTTCAGCCACAAAGATAAATACTCCATAAATTGAAGTCACATGCAAAGGGATTTAAGATATGGTCACATGCCATCTGCTGCTGTTTAAAACTTCTTGCCCCTTCACAAGCAGCTGGTTAAAGTACCACATGCATTTGCTGTTGTCTGTGTGACATGGACTTCAAACAAGCATTTTCACAGGAGAAGGAAAAAGTAAGAAGGTATTACAGCATTAAAGCCACTTCTCTCCTACACAGATTGCTTCTGATTTGCCCCCAGTGATTCTTCGAGGCCGAGGCAAGCTAATTTGTGCCTAGTAAACATCATGACACAGCAGAAGAACTGCAGAACAAGGCAGCTTGCACTGAGCAGCCAGTGTCTGTCTTGTGGGCTTTACTTTGGAGCAGTTCTACTCTATCCCTCCAGACAAGGGTGCATTAGTGGTTGGAGCACATCATTTAACTTAGTTTTCATTTGAGAAGAAATCCAGTTCATGTGCTAGAAAATTGCTCCACGATGTTAATTAAAACACAACAAATGCATCAGATTATTTCCTTCAGAAGTGTGTTTCTGATTCTCAGTGAAATGCAAATGTAATCCAAAGATGAGCCCCATGAAAGAGTTAAGGAAGTACAAATTAATATCTGATAGGAACGAAGATTTCACATACTTCCTTCAGAGGCACCCTGCCAGGAAGGGGAAGGGCAAGGCTACCCTGTTTTCCTACTGATCTGACTCAGTTTTCAGACTCCCTGGGAGCCCGTGAGAGTACAGATGCCTCAGCACAGGTAAGAGCAAAGAAGTGACCCCATTATTCAGCTGTCTCTCTAGCTAAATTCTCTCTTTTTTCCAGAATGTTTGTGAAAATTTACACTGTTTACTGGCAAGCAAAGATTAGCCAATTTCCAGTGCAAGATTATTGCAATACTAAGTACTTATTTTTAAGTAATGCAGAAAATATTAATCTCAGACAGAAAAAAAGATATCATTCAGTTAAGCATTCCAAAATGCTTATTCTCACAATAACCTTTCAGTATGCAGAAAAAAAGCATTACAGAAAATATCTTATCCTGCTCTAAACACAGCAATAATTGGAAGTTACTTACCCATATTTTTCTGCAAGTTCCTTAGCCTCTTCTTCCTTCACCATCCTTTGGTCCTCCAGGTCGCTCTTGTTCCCACATAACACAATGTCTGGGTTTTCACAATACGCATGCATCTGCAGCTGACCTGGCAGCACCGACATGAAGAGGGGTCACAAGTCACTGCCACACACAACTCCCTAGGAACGCTCCCACAAACCAGGCTTGCTCTCTCCTGGCTCACAGCACCTCCCCACGTGCACCGAGGAGCCAGAGAACAGGTGGGCTTCCATTGTCACATACCCAGTGGAAAGCCCAGGGAAATGGAAGGCTGGCAAAGTTAGCACAGGAAGTTGTGTATTTGCAGCTTAAGGAGTTACACTCACTAAACATCTACAGTGAGCTGCCAGGAAAGGATCTACTTCCCTCTCCAGATGGATGATGCAGTTTGGGAACTGCTCTGCCTAGATATACCAGCCAAGTAACATTTGCCTTCCATTAAGTTTTGCTGACAAAGCTTAAGGTGAGTCAAAATACTTTTACATAGGCTTCCCACACACTTAAATTACTGAAAGGCACCAGAGCCAGGGATAGGATATTGTCTCAGCTTTCTTTTATACGGGTTAAGATCCAAGTTCAGTAGGCAAAGCTGAATTTCAGGTGAGCCCTAGAAGCCATCACCAGCAGCTATTACAAGTATGAATACAACATTTTTTTGTTGTATTGACATTTACATTCTTTTACTAAGAAAGTCATAAAACCCAGTATTTTAAGTTCTAATTCTCAGTAAGACTCTGTATTTACAAACATAACCCCCACTTCCCATTCCACCTATGCAGAGAAACAAAAAAGCCATACTTATCCAGTTTCTGACATTCAGAAAGCTTTGCTCATTTGTCAGATCAAAGAGCAGAAGAAACCCCATGGCATCTCTGAAGAAAGCTGTAGTCAAGCTACGAAACCTAGACCAGCAAAGTAAAATTAATTTGCTTATCTGACAAGTTACTTTGAAAACATAATTGCTTACAGCCTTAGAAGAACTGAGGTAACTTAACACTGAATGAACCAGAAGGAAATATTCTGTTAGTTGTTCTGCTGAGGCAGGGACCGTGTAAGAAAAATTGCTAACATTCTGTGGCCTAACCAAGGCCTAAAGCATCAAGGAGACTTGAATGTGAGAGCTTTAAAAAGTCTCCTACTATAACATATGCCTTGATCAAGATTCAAAAATTTAAAAAATAATCAAATTCTAACTTTGAACAAAAATTTATCCCCGATACACATCAGTCCTTGAATTTAAGACTAACAACCACAAGAATGCTAGTCTTTTGATAGGCCAACAGAAAAGAATCCTTTGAGATGTTTTTGCCTGTCTAATTTTCCCAAGACCTCAACATATTTACAGAAACTTAAGAGAACTTTAAAGACAAGCTTTAAAAGTATCTATATGAGCTGGCTATGAAAAAAAAAGACTAAAAAGCAAGAATTACAGGTTTTGTGTTCTAAAGTTATAAATTACAGCTAGAATTTAATGGGTACTCATATGAAGCTTTCCCTTGCTGTTAAAGTAAGGTCCCATTGCCATCTTGAGCCGTACCTTTCCTGCCCAGCAGTGTCCCAGAGCTGAAGATGGATCCTCTGTCCTCGGCCACCAACACCATCCGGCCCATTGGGTCTATACACCTGGAAAAGGTAAATTTGCAAGACTGTTACCAGTCCAGCTGCTACAGAACACAACAGAACTAACATTTAAGATTAATAAATGCAGAAAAAGTAGCACTGCTGGTGCACAGATCCCAACTACAGCTCAATTCCCTGCTTTATAAGACAAAAGTAGTATGAGATGTATTTTAATATTGCATCCACTTAAATATTTAAAAATAAGGGTAAAAGTGAAACTGCAAAACCAGTACCCAACAGACTTTGGACTCCAGACAGATATTTAGAGCCATGAGACAATATTAATTTTAGTATTTTGATTTTCTGGGTTTTTTGCTACCTTACAACATGTCCAAAATAAAATATAAGAAAGCAACAATGCAATCTAGTGATGTATTTGTAGTAACAGCAGAAACTCATTAGCAAACAGAATACACTCAGAGATAATGACATCTCTACTTAGCTGCCAAAATGCTGCTGAAAAATTGCTGAGAGTAGATGTTATCAGATCACAGCTTATAAAGCAGAAATTGGATGATAAAAATAAAAGCCGAAGAGTTTGCTCAGCATGTAAAAATAAATAAGGGCATCTATTAGTCTTGGAAGGATCAGATAAAAAAAAAGATTAATTTCTTGTTTAGAATGCTTTGAGTTAGGCCATCTTCTTTACCTTCAAATGTCATTGCACCTAAGATTACAAGAGCTACAGACATATCTTTAGAGATCCACAGATTCAGCAAGTTTATGTATTATAAGAGTCAGGCTCTGAAGCCTAAACCTGAGTTATCAAATATGCTGATCAAGTAAACCCCCATGTTTACAATCCCACAAAAAGAACAATGGCTTATTCAAGAGACCAGTTTGGCATTTAACTAAGATACCTAGTCCTTGAACTACTGTGGTGCCTGCCATGCATCAAAAACAGTCTGCACAATGCCCTTACCCCATCCAGATTTCTGGACACAGGAAATCATCAGGCTACAATGAAAGACATTTAATATCTGTACGTAACAATAAAAAGCTTGTGCCAACTCCATTTCTCAGAGCAGTAGGGACCAGCATCCAATTGGTTGTGATACTCCAGTGCTCAGCTTCGTATCAGAAGGACATTTGCTTAGTTTAATAATAATTCAAGGGTTGAAAAAAGTAACCTTATATTTCATAACTCTTCTCTGCTAGTGGTGACTGCTTAGGAAGCCAGAGCAGCTATGTGCACCATTTCATCCACATGTTTAAAAAACAGCATCTTTGTTTAGTAGCCATTTCAGTTCATACCCAGCAAAAACATTTTACTACAGTTCAGTCCTTCCTTGTGAAAGGAGTTCAACAGTAAAAGTGCTCCTCCACGTCCTGTGTGCACAAGTCACTGTGTAGACACACTCATCAACACCTGCTGAGCAGAAAGAAGTGGTTTCTTGGAATCAGTTCTTTAACTTTTGGGGAAATGGGTTTGCACACAGCAGCGACAAGAATAGTCAGGACAGATGAGGCCTTCACAAAATGAAGCACACAGTAAGACTGATGGCAGAACACGGACAGATACCATTTTCAAGTAGCACATTCTTCATACAAACTCACCACTCTCTTTTCCCGAAAGTCAATGCCCACCGTTGTGATGAATTTGGAATTAAATTTGCCATCTGTATATTGGTAAAGAAGGCTGGTCTTTCCTACTCCAGAATCACCGAGTGCTAGGAATTTTATGAGGTAATCGTAGTCCCCATCAGACATAGTGAGAATTCAGGCGGCACCTTGAAAAGCAAAGCAAAAAGGAATAGTTAGTCCAGAGCTCTGCCAGGACTTCTTCTGACAAGCGTTTAAAACACAAATCCCTACCTGAACTAAATGCAGCGAGCAGTGGGGCCAGTTCTGTGCTCCTTTACACCAACTTCACTTTAAACTCTGAATTACACAAATTACCAATACCAAATTCAGCTGTGACTGAAAAAGTGCATCTTTAGGTTTATTACGTTACTCTTACTGGAAAGGGAAGGCAACACAATTTTAACTTCTTCAGGGAAGACTGAAAATCAAGGTCAAACTATTCAAGGTATCTGGAGCAAACTGCAGAACGGTTTTTAATCCTTGTGGAAGACGGCAAAAGCTACTTAATTGTACTAGCAATGCAATTCTGGTCTCACTATGGCATTAGTTACATGAAAAAAAACGGAATTTTTTGCCTGGACTGTTCACTATATTTGAAGAAAATTTACAGTAATTTTCTATTAATAGCTATATTTCAGTCTTGAATAAGCTTTTTCTTGTTGTTGAGTTTTTTGTTTTGAGGAAGACTCTTCAGTTTTTAAATTTTTTTTGTGATGCTAGTAAGCCATTCAAACTAAATCTTGATCCTGAATTGTCATTAAACAAATACATTTTTTCCATGGCTCATACACATTTAAGAAATTTCTCTCTTTTTTGTGCCTTTTAAAAAGTAACTATATTCTCTATAGTCTGATCTAAGTGCAGGAACAACTAAAATGTGTAATAAAAATCACTGGCAGATTTCACATGTACTAGAAAAGCTGATGTAAGTGCACTGGCACTTTCCTGTTGAGTAGCTACTGAGCCTCTCCTCCCCCAAAACAAACACAGAGAGCTGCCTTGTGCTGTGTTCAAAGACATGAACATGAAAAGATAAGCCTAAAATAACCACTTTAAAAGCAACAGAAAACTGGCATAAAATTGCCTGTTATGAAGGACAGAAAAAGATACCAAAAATACATAAAAATAGATGATGAAATAAAATTTTATAATAGTAAAATCTGCTATTTCAACTGTAAGTATTTTTGGAACTACTTGTAGCTTGAACTAGATAAAGTTATTAATTTCAAGTCAAACACTGCAGTTGTTTGCATCAATGGCAAAACACCAATTCATTTCTTGAATATCAACCCACAGCTTGAGGTCTGGAACAAGCTGTGTCTCCAGCATGTGGGCGTCAATCACCACCATTCAGCTAAAACCGTAACTATCTTTAAAGCTTCACCTTTGTAATTGTCCCACTCTTGGTTGCAAGTCAGAACTGTGACTAGCAGATGTGGCCATGAGTGGCTTACTGAAAAGCAGAGACTGGTCAGATTTACCCCAGATATTCTCCAGCTGAAGAGTCAGTGGAAAGCAGCTGACACTTTTTTCTGTTTTTGAAAAGCACTGAGGTCTCCCTTTCCCAGCCAATGTATATTGCACATTATGCCATCGATGCCAGTAAAAGCTTGCAGTAAAGGGGTTTAGGTGACAGAGTTCACGCTCACTACTACACCACAGCCAGCTAATCCACTTCCTAGTGTTGTGTTTTAACCAAAGTTTTGCAATAGAGTAGAAGGCTCAAAGGGAGAGCCCTGCAGCAAGAGTGATCAGTCAGCTTTTTACATAAATGCCCCACAACTGCAGGACTGCATCCACCATGCAGGTCTGAAGGAGCAGCATATTCAAGTAAGCAAGTTGAACAGGCAGCCCAAACACTGATACAAGAACATTTTCAGAAGAAATTAAGAACCCTGATACATTAGACACACTCACATGTATCAGCAAAAATAATTGGAGGATTAATAGTTGAGGATTTTAAAAAAATCATTTTTTAAATCCTCTCCCCTGTGGGCAAAGGGAAAAGTAAAACCAGATCACCTACCTTGTAGCTCTACCCAAGTCTTTTCATTGAAATGTACCACAAGAAAAGGAAAAATATTTTTAAAAACGGATGGATTTTTCTAAAGATCGTATTTGATTTAGGCTTCCATGTCACATATGATGTTTCCTCTGCCCTCAGATGCTCTCAAAGGGCTGAGCTGTGTAAGCTCATCCTTTACTCAAGCACGTGTTCTTTCAGTCTCAATATCCCTAAATTAATTGTTGCTTTAAAAGATTTAGATGCAAATCTTAGGGCCAGCATATTACACAGAGACAAGCTTGGTTCATGCCTTTTACAGCGCTATGCCACCTGCACAGAGGTATTTGCCTCGTCTTCTTGGATTTCTGTTGGGTCGCTATCGGTGCACAGAAATACTTCCAATACCAATTCCCAGTGCCAGTGCCCCTGATCGCTGCGGATTGACCATGCACCCTGTGCAAGACCGCACAGAGGAAGGAAGGGCACTGCAGCTCTGCCACGGAGCTGGGGGGAACTCACAGTCCAGCTGCACCTTGCACTGACAGGGCTGCGTGAAAGCCCTGGCCAAAACACAAAGGGCGAGACTGGGCCTTGAGAAGTAAAAGCTAAAGGTATTCCTAGTGTCATAGCTGATTTGTAGAGTGTCTGTCAGGACAAACACACCTCATCATTTGGCCCACTGAAACCTCAGTTCTCCCTGTGGTTGATACAAAATAGAGTTTTCAAAGGACTGACAGAGGGTGAGGAATCCTTCACAGGAAGGACTCTAAAAATGCCTTCTAAAAGATTTGCTTGAGAAGGAAATTTTCTCCTTTGGTTTTGAAATGCACACACCTCTCACTGCACCCCATAATGTCAATCTATTATTCAAATATCTCCAGGGAGTGGTTCTTGTGAAACCCTGCGCAGTTAACCTATCCTTGGAGACATGTAAAGAGCTATTTTCATAGCAGTTTCAAGCCTTGTCCTCCTCCCTGTACAAATATTTAAAAAGTGATCTCCACCCTCCACTTCCGAGACCTGCAGTCCTAGTGTCCAGACACATCCAGTCTCACATAACAGAAATAAGAATATATTCATTGCAAAGTATATTCACAGCAAAAACTGCTGTGAAGTTTTTAAAAATCATGGCCGTTACTGAAACCCATCCCACTTTTTCCTTCCAATTTTGCTTTTTTTTTTAATTAGGCTTTATAGCTTCTCACTTTCCAGTCTTTCCTTCCACTTTTCCATACCTTGTATATCAGGAGAGTGGGAGGTAGAAAAGGAAGATTCTGAAAAAACTAATGATACAATTAGAATTCCCCAGGTCACCAAAAGAAAATCATTCCCAAATCTTGCTTCTAAGAGTAAGAACTCCTAAGTTAAAAAAAAAAATCACTAATGAACACAGTTTTAAGCTGCACATCAAGCCCTCCACAGCTTTGCCTGTTGTAAATCCCTCCTGAAATCCCATTCAGCTTTGATTTTGCACTTTGCCTGGTACGCAGATGGACAAGAGCTATGAACAAGTGCTGGAAAAGCTCCACTGGCTTTTTTCATGGCTGACAGGACCCCCACAGCCAGCATTTGAGCTGTGCCGGTACAGCTGCTACCCTGGAGCCTCCACACACATACAGAGACCGTGCCTTATCAAGAAGGGATTCTCTCCAAATCAAGTGCTCCTCTTGCTCCCTGCATTTCCTAGTCCGAGGTACTTTCACACTACAGACATCAGTGTTAACAGGTTCATCTTTCTGCCTCTGGGACATAGATATCACAGCACTAGTGTGTGATAAAAATTCCAGACTATGGCAGATTTGCTTCTGTATAAATTAAGGAAATTGGCCTGGCATGCAGGATTTCCCCCACGCAGTATGAGAATAGGAATTATGCTTCCTGAACTGGCCTTACACAAAACATGCAACTCCTGTGCTGCTACTGAGCTGCTGGAGAGAAAGAAAAAAGGAAGAAGCAAATATGGAAACACAAGCCAAAAAACCCAAAAGCATTGATCTGCAAATAAAAACGTGCATACAAACACACAGTGTAAAATGCAGGAAATCTGTACATGCCCCTAACCAGAGTTGTGAAGCACATCAGTTTCCAGTAAGGTATTCCACTTACCCAAACTCTGCAAAGGGAGTAGTTAGGGCACGCTGGAGATAGTACCTCCAGTAAGAGTACTTTTCCAGCACCACCTCCTCAGCACACAGCAAGGAGATTACGTGTCAGCTGTTTGCATCCACGTTGATGGGTGCTCAGAGATAAAGAGGTGTGCCCATGTCTGTGTCTAGGAGGGTGCTGCCTCACTGCATGGCTGGCAAGCAATTACACAGCTCACATGTCCCTTTTATTCCTAGAGGCAAACAGCATTTCAAAAGAGATTTGTGCAAGATCTGCCTTGGAACAGATCCAAAGGTGCTGCAAAATCATCCACACACCTTAAAACAATTACCTTGTTCCCAGCAGGGGTTTTCATTCAAAAATGTATTAATGATGGAGTTTCTGGATCACACCTGTTCAGTTCCATTCATAGCTTTATATTCTTTACCTCAGGTTTGACAATAACAACAGTCTTTAAATTTAATTAAAAGTCTAACAGTTTCCTTTCTGTTGAGGCTCCATACTTGTGATAAGAGTTGACATGGGCATTGGGGAAAAATTAGTCCAAAATCAGGACAGAAAAAGGAGACACTGCAGGTCTCTCGGGGGGCAATAATGCATTTGTACAGATTTGATTATTCTGCAAGTGCACATCTATTCATAGTAATTTTTTTTTTCACCATGGCACTACACAAATTTAAGCTTCAAGAACGTTTTGTGTGTCACTCACTCCATGTGTTCCAACACAAAAACTGAGGAAGTGATCCAGACCAGAGCAGTAATCCTGTCCCAGCAGCACTGCCACCACACTACAGCAGGGCAATAACCACATTCCTGCTCACTCCTGCTCGGCGTGGGCCAAGCGCTGAATTGCCTCACCCTGCTCCAAGGCTCCAGCACACCTGAATGCCTGAAGAACTGGTCAATCAGACACCTGCCAGCTCTGTCCAAATAAGGGACAGAGACTTAAATAATGTTCCTGCTTAGTCAGCGCTTTGTTAGAAGTGTTTTGTTAAAAGCTGCCAGATCGGTACAAATGTAACATAAACATATCATGACTGCAATCATTCAGAAACTCAAGTACCTGCTGTGCTGGAGGAAGAGAACTAATGAATAAGCACTTCACCAAAATGTTCTGAGCTGCACTCTTGTTTTTCTTAGGAAAAGGCAGGACCTGGCTTGCTTTAGTTTTGGTCAAAATGACACTTTCTGGGACTTCTGGGGCTTTTCTGTAACATTAACAACATGAAAAAATACTCCTTGGTTACTTTCAATTTCTTTACCTGACAATTGCTGTTATGATGTTTTTAGTTTCAACTGTAGAGGAATTCTACGGAATTGCAGGAACATTGTCTAAGGAGTGCCTCTTTCTTGGAAAGATCTGATTTTAAGGGCGCTCAGGATACATAAGAATCTGCAAAACTAGGTACAAAAACACAGGCTGGGAGGTTTTAGCCTCCCAACACTGATGTCACTTTTACTTGGCTGAAGGTGCTCTACAACCATTTTTCAGCATCGCTACAGCTTCAGCATTTTGAGAGCACAAGCTGCCCACAAGACACTGTGGGAATGAGTTACTACGGGAGATGCCAGGCGGAAAATGATAATCCCAGAAAGGGGGCACAAAAGAGAAGCAGCAGGTCTGATGTGGTGAGAACCTTGTGCCACAGGCCAGGCAAGGAAACAGCAGATGCTGGACTTTGTTTCCAGAAAACCAGGAGACAACTAAGAATGGAGAAGCAGGAAATTAAACAACAGTTAGTTTTGCATTTGCATTTGAGCATCACCAAACCAACAATCAGGCAGCTGGATTTCAAAGGTTATCTCAGTTACACAAATGAATGAAAAGCAGCATGGAAATGGAAAAAAAAAATTAAGAATAAAAGCAGGAATGTTGCAGATGGTTATTCAACACTCCCCATACACCAAGACCTTTGTGCAGCTTCAACTTCTGTGCAAAAAGCACAGCACCATCTCTATTCCCTCATCAGTTCCTACCCTTTTCATGGTTCATAGTAAGGAAATACTGGAGGTATACAAAGATTTGCAGTGCTATGTGATGAAAATAGTTGACCTCTCTCAGAGGACTGTCCCTCCTCCTGGGAACAAGAGCTTTTGCCTAACAAGTTACCTCTTTGCACTCTCATCAGAAGCTGCGTTCAAGTTAGAGCACTGAAGCAAACATCTGGATAAAGTGAATAAATTCCAGAGTAAACTGGGGAAAGTAAAGCGAGCATTTTTAATTTCTTTTAAGCAGTTCCACAGTACTTATTCCACCCTCAACCATTCCCCTCTTCCTCTAATAAATACATTAAGCCACACTGTCTTCCAAGTGTGCTTCTGTGCTTTTTCACTGACTTATAATAAACAGGAAATTCAGAGCAATTCTCAGCATCCTCCCTAACATGACAATTCTGACCACTTTGGGACGCACCTCCTTCCTCACAGCCTAACCTCAACATCTGGAACACATCACTGCACTGTGCCTACTTTTCACAGGATCAAGGAATTATGAATGACAGTCTTACACAGATACATTTTCCAATTGTTTCTGACAAAAATGAGCCACTAGGGTTTCACTCACAAAGTTGGTCATATACACAGGTGGGAAATATCCAGGAGTTTGACCAACCACTGATTCAGCAACACTTTCAAATTCAGAAGGGCAAGAAAAAAGAGCACGCTTCTATTTCTGCCCACAGAAATAGCCACCACAGTGAAAAGGAGAAGATAATAAGAATCACACAGGATATTAAGAACTGTGTATTTCTTTAAGGAATGGTTTGGTTTTCCAGGAGATAAAAAATCTCCAGCAGATAAGCAAGCACATGAAAATGCAGAATAAGAGGAATAATAATAATAATAACAGAAGTTAAAAATCTAAAAACTGAAAAAGGAAGCAGTTTCGTAAGTGCAGGTAGAACACTAATGAAATGGCATCTCAAAGAAAATATGTGCAGGTACTCACGCTGAAGAAAGTGTAAGTTATGCTCTGCCTATATGGGTGATTCAGTAGGCTGCAATACATGTTAGTCAGGCCAGGTTCTTTGTTTAATTCCATTAAGCACACACTGTAAATGGCCAGAGGGAAATAGTTGCAGTCTCTTAAAAAAAAAAAAAAGCCAATATGGATATAGATATATTTCTCTTTTGGAACAGGCAAGTTCTCAGCTACCTTCTATCTCGTTTCATAGACCAGATATCTGGAATACAAAAAATAAATCTCCAAGAGGTTACACTGCCAAGCTTATGAAGGATACCAGATACATCCTGCATTAGAGAGGAATAATCTGGCAAAATAAATTACCCTGATTAGGACAATTAGAAGTCAATGGAGAAGGTCAGCTACCAGACACCTGAAGATACCCCCTAATCATTGCTAGATAAAAGTGAAGAGCACACAAACATGATACAAATGAGACTATAAAACTCCATTATTCATCTAGCATGATGTAGGCAAGCACACAAAGGGTTGAGGCAGGAAAGAACTGCAGTGCAGATTTTAATCCACCTTTTCATTCACTGGATTGGGAAATACATGGGGGTTTTGTTTTTCATAGGAAGTAAACACTTTTCCTTGCTAATCTGGTTGTTAATTGGAAGATACAACAACCTTCTTTTTCAGCAGCCACTGCCATTCTTTAACTTTATTGCTGTTCTGTAATACTGAGATCTAAACTAACAGGGGTCACAGTATAGAGGATTTCTAACATTTTGTTCTTCTGGTTATTTCTTAGCAAGTTAAATGCTTTCTCATTATTTAGGTGCCATTGAAATATCCAAAAATTTTCAAGTCCATTCACAAATTATTCTGAAAGCAGCTAATCACAAGGCATCGTGGCTCTTTTTTTTTTTTTTGGAACAGGACTAATGTAATCATTCTTCCAGCAATCAGCGAAAACATCCTGCATCCTGTTCCCTAGAAAATGTACTGGTTATCAAAGTTACTGACTGAACAACTAAGCCACATCCATTTCTAGTGAGCTGGAAAACTCTATTATCTATGGATATCAGGTACAACATTAGGAACAATAAAAAGTTACTGGTGAAAATATTTAATCAGAGGGATTTCTCAAATGAATGTAACAAAAAGTACAAAATAAGTTCATGGTTATCTGTGGGAATGCAGGGGAAAGCGTCAGTTAAAACCCCATCCAGCAACTAGAAAAGGTTATTCTTCTACTCCTCAAATCCAGCATCACAGGACTGTCAGAGATGCTGAGCAAGGAAGGGTACACAATGGACAGAGTTGGAAGGATGGGTCTAGATTGATAAAACTGAGGCTCACAGCCAGCATTCACTTCTCCCAACCTTTTAAAAATCAGAAAATTCTGACAGAAGCATCCTTGCAGGTGCAGAGCTAACTGGACCTACCCAAGATCGTGCTGCCATGGGGAGCCAGTGAGCGCAGTGCAGGCTGGCAGCAGGACACTTCAAAGAGTTTGAGGTTAGTGGCAGCTGTGAATAATCTGCTCCTAAGAGGTGTCAAAAAGAAACTGAGCCTTTATTTTCAGAGTCTGTAATAGCTACGGTCTGAGAAAGAGATTTTCAGCCAGTACTGAGCAGGACTTGTTCAGTAAACATGTTTGGAGCCATCGAGTGTGTGTGATGCTTCCAAGTTTCATAAATGCTATGGAAAGGTTAGAAATAACTTGCTGGGAGTACTCTGGCCATAACTTAACATGCCCATTACATAAGAAAACACCACTTCTGCCCCAAATAGGCTGTATTCAATAGGCCACAACCTGTTCTCTGCAGGAAGCCACCAACGTGTGGCAGCAAAGGAGAAATCGTCACAGAAATCTTCGTGTGACAGCAAGACAGACACTTCGGAGCATGCTTATGGCTCAAAAAGTGCCACTCATACCACTCAGACTAAAGCAAAGCTACAACTGTGGTGTTTGAGCGGGCTTTTCTTTCAAGAATTGAAAGCCAAGCCCCAACTTCCACCCAACCCTCCACTTGAACAGCTCCAGAACTGCAGCACAAATTAACACTGCCCAAGCCTTCTACTGAGGCCCTGCAGTCTGCCAAAATACTCAGTGCTTTGGCAAAATGTTGGCTTCAATTTGTATCCTAGCACAGCCTTCTAGAGCCTCAGGGATGGCATAATTCAAAAGAAGCACTGATTAAGCAGGCTGAACTGCTCAACACAAAGCTTCCATTCAAAAAGCCTGCTGTTTTTCAACCTGAATTGCCAACAATATTTATCTCACTACTCAGATCAGAATCCCATAATACAGCATGAATTATAGTTAAATCCTGATACACAGCAAAGACTCCTGAGATAAACAGCACAGCAAACCAGAATTGGTTTGCAAACACTAATTGGTGTTATAGAGGAGTATTTGAGCAAGAAAAGCAAAAAGTAGCACAGGTCTAATGCCACAGTTTGCCCAGACCTTTCCTCTTAGTTAGTCCCAAGATGGCTGCAGAGTAAAACCCCACCTGAAACCTGGCAGCTGTTGCCAGCTTTCATGCTGTAGGTGCCTTCCTAAATAATTCTTTCATAACATTTCACGCACACAAAGCATCCTCAAGTTTCACTTGAACTGACCTACAATAACAGGCAATTCCCTACCTCTACCTTTAGAAGTCTTCAATGAAAATTCAGAATGGTTCTGTTTATAGCTAACAAATGACTTAGCAGCAGTGAGCTTACAGAACAACCACCTCTATAACCCAGGAAAAGTATACAAAGCTTTTCTATGAAAATAAATTGCCAATCAGAATGCTCTAATTGATCCAAGCAGTGCAAGTTTCCCATCAAAACCTCTGCCAGGGAAATGCATATGCAGTTATCACAGTGCATACGGACTGTGCTGCTCTGCTAAGACACCAAATAGAAATGCTGACTGCTTGTGAAGAACTCAAAAATCTCACACAAACTGGCAAATCAACTCCATGGAACAATCCTACACCTTGACTGAGAAAGTCATCAAACCTCTGAAATGAAGAATGGAAAATAAAGGGTAAGTAATACGAAAGAATTATTCAGCTATGCCCTTCTGAGCACAAGTCACAAGAAAATGGGAGTATTGTAATGGTATTGTCCCACAGAGTTTTTATATTAAAAGTCTCATTAAAGTAGGTGCTAGTGTTTCTTCATCTGCTAAAAGTCTGGCTTTGGCCTGCAGCATTTGCTTTGACTTTAAATCAATGCATGTGATTTACTATAGAAGAAACTAAGAATCTAGTCATGAGATTCCAGTAAAAACAAATTAAGTCTGTGAAAAAAGAAAATCTCAGTTAGCACTAATCAGTACAGCTGCAGTGCCTGTAGTGGAGCTGTGCTAATTATAATTAACCCACTCACTCCCAGACAATTTCCTCACCAGGACCCCAGTTCTCCTCTTTATACCAACAGTTGCATCAAATGTATCAAACCAGAGTTTTTTAAAAGAAATTATCCCTATGACACAGTGTTTAAACAAAATTCAGAAGCAGGAACTACACTGTTTCTTAGTTATGAATAAAACATTTTAGACCAAATAAAAGTTACTCTTTTTTTCTCCTTCCCATTGTCTAGAGCTTATTTCTGTCTTTCTACTAGGATATCTTCCAGATCTTTTTCCATTAACTGGTTTAAAGATTTTTTGAAGTCATTCTATGTTTCCCATAGTTTCAGAATTTTGGTTGATCTTCTTTTTTTCTACTTTTTTCTCAAGAAAAAAAAATACGATATCTCTTTAATGCCATTGTTAGTGACACGCTTAAAGAAGCCCAGCTGAATTAGATTCCCAGTTTGTCTTTACCAGGCTTAATTACTGAGGCTATTTTGTTTAAGATAGTGTTAGAAATTAAAGACATGCTGGAAATATGCAAATATACTGAAATCTGCCAAGAGTATGGTGAGGGAAAGGGTGGCAGCACCAAATGCTAGCATATTGTTTTGCAGTGTACAAAAGAATCCCAACACTATCAAAATTTAATCCTCAAGTAACTTAGGCTATTAGAAATCACTACACTGAAATGTGCTAGAAATAGTTTCAGTAACACATTCAAAATGCACACGTAATGCAATAGATGAAAGTATTATACAACAGTAAATTACAGTGAAGCATCTACAACAACCAATCCATCCACACAGCACAGGAAAAACAAAAACAGTAAACCAAGCATCAGTGCTTACAAAATCCTTTTTCCCAGTTATTTTATATAAACTTTTCATACACTGGGGCTGTCTATAAGGAAATGGCAAGAAAATACATTTATTGAACATTAATGAAATTCACACTTCTCTCTCATAAACACAAGTCAGCTGGTAATGATCTGGAGAAGAAAAATCATCTTAAGACATTCTATGCTAGACATCAAATAAACCCTGGGAAAGCCTTGTGACCTTGGCAGAAGTGGAGGAGAATACTGTTTTCTGTTCTCTGAACAACTCCTCCTTGGTCATTTACAGCCTACAAAAACTGGAGTTCTGGTCCATGATTAGAAAAATGCTGGTAAACACATGGCTAGAAAGGATGCCTGATCACAAAATCATGCTTGGGGTAGCATGGTATGACTTACTCAGATGGGTACATATATTCTGAGTTTCTTCCAAAGGACATACACAGTAAGAACAGCCCATCTTCCTATTGCTTTTATGGTAATTAATTTTAAGATTCAAATCAATTACTATATAACTGAACAAGGAATGTGAACTAGATGAGCTCTCATGGTTTCTTGCTATTCAATTTCTTTGTAATTAAAAATAACAGCCTGTGCAACACACCATTTTCATGCCTTTTATCATCCCTTTAGCAAACATGATAACAAATGTGTTGGTGCACAATGCAGTTAAAAACCCTGCCATTCTAAAGGACTGTTTTATTCAGTATAATTTACCTTTAAATGCTAATGGGAACACAGGAAGAAATAGAGGGGAAAGAAGTTCAACCACTGCAACATTTAGAAGTACTGAGTTATACTTTGTTCAGTATTTTAAATGTTACTTGCACAGCACACTTTGCTATCAGGGGTCTAATTCTACCTTCCAATTGCAGAACAAGTTTTGACAAGTTTGCCACAGAAGAAAATGCAGGCTGATGACTTGGGACCAGAAGAGACATCTTATGGCTACTGGATCCAGACACTGCTGACTGCAGTCGTTCTATTTCTTTTGTTAATGAACTTACCCTGGTTTGTATTTAAATCTGACTGATTTATTTATGAAAAGCAATGACTAAATAAATACCAAAAAACCTGCAATTTAACCCCAAAGGCTGTGTTATATAAGCCAAGTGTAGCTTTACTTTTCCCTCTAGAACATGAGGATGCAGCAATGCTGACCTCTCAAAATTAGAGCATCCCAGTCAGCTTGTTAAAGTGCAGCAACAGTGTCTCAAAACTCTTAACAGAAAAACAGCTGGTACGGTCAGCTCAAGGAAAACAATGTAATAAATCTTCTGAAAATAAACAGAAAATACAAAGTGTTTACATACCTATGTTAACAGCTGTGAATGGATCTGCAGTTTTCCAAATGGGCTTCAGTGACAAGTTTCCTGACACAGTTCAGATCTCTTGAATACCATAGTCATGCAAAAAGAGCCATTTCTCATCTACAGGAAGCATCAGCAGAGAAATAAATAAACCCAAAATAGTGTCGTTCAGACTAATAGCTGTAACATTCCCATGGCATGGGAAGCTGCCAGCCTCACACAACCACCCTCCCCACCTAATTACATTCAGCTGCTTGTCATGTGGTCTTGCTGACCGATCAAGTGATCTCTTTTCCCCCTCTAAAAAGTAAGCAAATCAGCTAACTAGATCTCCCTAGACCAGGTAACACATCTCGAGCCTTTGCACAAACTACTCACCCTCCTGCTGGTCCTAGGTACAGCAAATTGCAGTGTGTGAACACAACTAAAAAGTTGTATACAGAAAAAATACAGCAAACACAGTAGTCCACTATATTGAAAGTCACAAAGCACCAAAGTTCCCCAAGCTGCTTTTATTCCCACCTTTATAGACAGCAGGAAAAGTTACTGATTACAAAACTGGCACAGGCGCCAGAGAGAGACGGTGTGAGCGGGAGCTGGAAGGATTTGGGAGGACAGTGGCAGCAGTACCGCAGGGCTTTGTAGGCATCAGTGTCCAGTCCTTTCTGCTGAACCACTTCTGATGGCAACAAGCTCCAAGAAGAGATCAGAGTGAGGATATTGCCAGAAACTTTCTGAAACACAGATGCTAAACCTACAAGCTCCTGTCCCTGCACAGTCCTGGGAGACACACGCAGACATTTTAAACATTTAAATAACTTCAAGGAAATAAAGTTACTGATCTAACATGGAAAGCAGCTCTTCAGTGAGTCAGTTCACAAGGGCCTGTTAACACAGGCCCCAAGAGGCAGAATTCACAGGTCTGCCCCAATTTCAACACCAATGTCTGCACCAATTTCAACACCAGTGTCTGCACCAAGGCACTCGCTGGATGGAGGGCCCTGCACTGGGTCCAAGGGCTGGGACAGGACCTCCACAGCCCCTGCAGTCCCACGAGGCCTCATCCCCTCCTGACGCAGTTCGTCACACACACACCAACACACACACTTTGGTCAGAAGGCACGAACTAAAACTACTTTTATTTAAAAGTCTGACTCCATTATATAGTATTTCTACCAGGGCCAAGGACTGGGGAGAAGGCTGACACCTCTCCCCATCCCATTGGTCAAGACAACTGTCCATCAGCTGTCCATATCTTTAAGACAAAGAATGAAAACTACCTTAAAGTTATAATAAACATTTGCCGGTGTTTACAGACCAGAGCGTAAGAAAAAACCTAAAACATGAAACGGTGAAACAGAAGAGAAGGCTGAAAAAATCCGGGCGACACCCTCCCAGACACCCCAACATTGCAGGTGCTCACAGAAGAGCACTGAACGGTGTGGACAAAGCAAGTTTTGCACTCACCATGTAAGATTTAGCTGATGTGAGCTTCTGCAGACAAGTCTCCTGGCACAATCCTTTCTTGTCTCAGTTTCTTTCCTCAAGCTGCTTCAAGAGCAGCAAAGAAAGGAAATTAAGGTGGTGTCTCAGGCTAGTCTCCAGTCTTGTAATTTAAGAAGTGCTGCAGACAGGCTGCTACAAATATTTAACAGATGGATTCATCTACCAGTAACAAAGACAACTCAACAAGCTTCTTAACTCTCACTTGTTTTAGTGCTCAACTATCTTACCTCTTTTCATGTGAATCAAGGCAATTTTTATTTTCCTTGCCCTGGTGAACATCTAAGTTCTGTTATACAAAGCTGGAATACTTTTTCATGCCCTGCCTTAGCATTTTTCCAGAATTAACTAAAATCCGTTTCTTGGACATCTAGTTGCAGGTTGTAATTTTTAAAACTCTACCCATTCTTGGCTCAATCCAATCTTCTACAAATTTCACCAGTTTTACAGGAATATAAAAGGCCCTTTTTTGCTCCCACATGCAATTAAAAAACAGAATTGTGCTCAATTTTCAGCAACATGCACATTTTTAATCTTTAACTACTTGCTTCCCTGATCAATACCAGCACATTTGCTTAACTGTGAAGAAATATTCAGATGACAAGCACCCTAGAAGGTCTGGTAACTGCTCCAGAGTGCAGAAGGAGGAACAGGATAAGAAGTGTTGACAGACAAAGCAGCAACTCTTCTGCCATGTTGCAAACAGCCCTGGGGATGACTACACACACTGAGCACAAACTGTCTGTCTGGAAGTCTCAACCAGCAATGTAAATGGAGTTCAAACTCTTCCACACAGTCAGATGTTTGCCATCTTTAATGAAAAAACAATTCATAAATAATCCCCAGACTTCAGTGTTTTATTTCAGGATGAAATGAGGCTGCTCAACTTGTCTCTTACCAATTTGGTGTGAGGAACACCAACTAATTTTTCCCTCCTCCCTACCAGGCAAGGGTTTTATCTGAAACAGTAAGACTTTGCCACAAAGGTACATCTGAAATCATGCTTTTTTGGGGGGTGAAGTTACGTTGATTTCAAACTGGAGAGTTATAAACTGGGAGGACATCAATGTTTGGTTATTTACAGTCTCTGTTTTTAAACAAACACATTTGCAGGCTCTCAGCAAATGCTGCACAGGCAGCTGAGGCAGCCCTGCTGTGGTGGCAGGAAGCGAACACAAACCAAGCAGCAACAGCTGGAACAGGAACCACTGCAGGCAGCCCAAGGTGAGCCTTCCTCTCACTGCTACCCCAGTCCTAGGGGGTTGTAAGAGCTTGGACAATTTCCTAGTTTATGTTGGGGATCAGAATTACTGAAACTGTGAAATGTAGTTCTGAAGCTCCACCTCTACAAAGGAATACCTATCTACTTGGTTAGTCAATATTCCCAACGTTTTTACAAGTTCTATGAACAGGCTGTATGAACACCATGACCTGAATGCATGGAAATTATGGTTTGCTTGTAAAACTTTTCTGTGCTTTACAAGCCTAGGAATTTAGGAGGAAATCTGAGGACTTAGGAGTGAACAGTGTGGAGCATTCTTCATTATAAGCATCAGAATATTTGCCTTCATACACTTGAGAAAAGTCGCAGGTGTCCAAACTGTCCTGTAGCAGATGTTTCTTCTATAAGAAGAATGCTGGATTGTTACCTGCCTGCCTGCCTGAAGAAAGACATCTGCCACTGCAGACAGGAATAGGAGAAGAATTGCATCTAGTAACAGCCCATTTCAGATAATGCTACAGAACACATCCCTGTCTCCAAAGCCAAGAGCTGTGCCTAACATCATTGCCATCTGCCCCTGCTCTGCAGTAATACTCCAGTACCTCAGGACAGAACTAAAAGGACCTGAAAGGAAGCAATAAATTCAATATAAAGGACACAAAAAAAAAAAAAAAAAGACAACCCTAACTCACAAAATCAGCTTTCACACCAGAACTGTTATAGCTGACCTTTACCAGGACCAAATCATGAAATATCCCTTCAGCGATTAAAATACAAGTAGGTCAGGCAGGCCTTCCTGCTACCCAAAGGCACAACTGCTAAATATTTAGTATTATTAGAGAGTAAAGTAAAACTTTCATTATGTTCTTTCAACTCTAAGCCAATCTAGGCAATTTCTAGCAATGGTGACAGAACTTTCTTCCAGCATTGCATGTGATGAAGGATTGGTATATTTAAGATCTGTAGCATTTTACATAGAAAGGAGGTTCTTAAAAATAATCCCCTCCAAGAGAGGCTCCAGATAACCAACTTCCAAGAATTTCCGGGGTCTCTTCAACAATAAAAAGTTAACAGTAAAATAATCAACAAATGAAAAGCATCAATTTTGCTTTCATAGAATATTTTACTGCCTAAAGACAGGAATCCTTTGCAGCAGCTGGGCACTCAACATCAGCACTTCGAAAAACTTTAGACCAAACTCTGTCATAAGAGAAAACATCAAAAGATTGCTTCCCAAAGAAGATTTATATATGGTTATATTTGACCTCAGAAAAGATCAGTAAAATTAGCCCAATTATGTGACTCTAATTGATCTGTCAGTTCTGTCAAAACTGCAAGCTTCTCCCTCCACACCACCTTCTATTAATGCCCATGTGTGCAGTCTGTCCCAAGGCAAAGCCAAGTGGAGTGCCTACTCCAGATCTGAATCAAAAGGGGAAGGAAAGAACCCCTAAACACCTGAACCGGGTTCTCTCTCTCTTATTACAGTTCTGAAATATCAGAAAGAAAATAGAATTAAAAAATACTATTGTACATGTCCTTGTATAAGATAATACAACACCAAGAAATGGTCAAAACAAGTGTATTTAAAACGGTAGTAAAATGTGTACAAATAAATGTGATTATTTGTTCTGATGGAAATGAGCAAATGTGATCATTTTGCACGCAGGAAATGGTATTTTGGCAACATTCACACTTCTCAAATTACATAATCTGTAATCAAAAAAACATTTAACCTAAAGATGGATATATTATTTGACATGGTACGGTTTTTCTGTGAGACTATGTTGGTTCCCATTTTGTATGACCTATGAAGTGCATGCCTGACTGCATGAAGAGAGCCCCTAGAGCAGTGGCCCTGCAGTGGGTGAGAAGCTGAAAAAGCACATCAGTAATCTGATGTCTCTATCTCCAGCTTGAAGAGCTACAAATCTCATTTTAGATCAATGATTTTTATCTACTTTAAAGAGCTGATGACTAAGTGAACTTTTTTAATTAAAAGACATAGTCTCTTTACAGGAAGCTGCTGTACTAATTTAAAGGAACTACAGTGTAGTGTGTGCGCACTACAGCTACCTAAGAAAGGATTTTCAATGTTTCACAATCCTATAGTAATACAGCTTTGAATGTTTCTGTCATATTTCTAGCCACACTTTAGCTTATCTGATATGTGTTTATTCTTGGTAGTACCTGATCCAACAGCTTATTTGAAAACCAATCTCAGCAGAGCTGGGTTTTCTTTCCAGCACAAGAAGAGACTGTTCACATCTTTTCTGAATCTACTTAATAGGACAAGTGGCTCATCATTCTCCTCACAAGCTGACAACAGTGCCTTATGCACTGCAACTCTGCTCTCAGGAGGAAAAATGGAAAGGTTAATTATGTGAACTATGTGACAGACAGAGAAGTCTGCTGCTTCTGAGCTACAGCAAAGTATTGCTTCTGCAGTGTATTGTTTGATCTCCCATGCAATGAAGCACATGAAACCAAATTAAACACCTGTGATGACTATTTTCTTCTACCATTTCTTAAAGCATGAGCACCATTAACATTAGAGCTCCTTCATATTCCCGTTTATTCAGTGACTCCCCAGGTTAAGTAACCTGACTGGCTGCTCTGCCTTCCTTCAGGGTGTGCAGGAGGAAGGGGTGGGCTCCGAAAGGGGGTGATTCTGCAGTACATTACCAAAGGAGGTCTTTCAGTTCCAATGGCCCCATTCCACTCCTGTGTGACTCCCAATTACTAAAAACGTTACTGCTCCCATTCTTAAGGCTCCCACAGGATGCTAGGCTGAAGAAAAATTCCCTAAGGCTCAACACACCACACTGGAGATTATGAATGCAATAAGGACTTCTTGGAACAAAGCTCCAAATTTGCAATGCAAAAAACAAAGCTGAAATGAGGACATGCCTCTTACCCGGTTTCCTAAGGAAATAAAGCTCATTAGAGAGGGGCAGACACTGAATTTCTATTATTTCTGCCTTCTCCCCCAACATTTGAACCTGCTGATCAGCTTTAACACGCTTTACAGAGGGGAAGAAACCACAAAGATCTGAACTTCCTGAACACTTTGTGAAAAAACAGCAAAAAAATGGCAGACTGGATAAAGGGGAGAGTGGGGTGTGTGCCTCCCCTGAAAGCTGGCAGTTACAGCTTCCAGTTCTGCAAGGGAAACCCACCAGCTGCCCAGGTTGGACCTGCTGCAGCACAGCCTGTGACAGTCGTTCAATTTTACATTTACTTTCAAGTTGGATTTAAAAGACAGTATCTATTTTAAAAGCAAATTAAATTTAAGCACATCTATTATTAAAAAGTGAATGGAATAAATAAAACCAGTGGAGTTTCACCCTATCAGCAGTTTGGATTTGGGGGAGGAGGACTTGTCTTCTATTTCAAAACCTACTAAAAAGTATGATTTCACTTTTACAGCACGTTCTTTTCACAGGCCTTCCAAAGGCTGCTCTGCAGCTCCTTCTGACAACACAGCAGGATCTCTGGCCCTGTGGGCCATATCCAAACTGACAATTCTAGAAAACTATCAAACAAAGATTGATATTCACCTCCTCCATTTCACAGATAAACAATATTTTAAAAACTACTACTTTAACAACTCCAACTTTGGATAAACATAGGCTCCAACAAACTAAAATGATGAGAATTTTGCTATAAAATTCATCAGCAATACAATCAAATCAGATAGTACTACTTTCAAACTTGGTTAACACCATCTCTGTACAGAGATGTCTATCCTGACACCATTCCAAGAAAAAAATATGGAAAAATTAAGTATTAGTCAGACAGTTCATGCCCTGACAGAAAAGACCTGTCAAGCTGAATCAGTGTTAGAGGAGAAAGTCAGTGGAGCATGTGCAGTTACATGCGCAGGATCTGAAAGTGCTGCCTGAGAAGCTCTGCTGGAAATGGATAATACCAGCAGGGCTAGAACTACCCTGATACCTGCATCTTGGGTCATATTCACTCATGCATAAAGTTTGGTTTAGAGCAAAACAAGTGGGGGTGGGAAAGGAGGAATTATGATTAGCCTTTGCAATTAAAAGAGAAACCAAGCCACCATAAAACAACCCCAATTATGCAGCTTTTGGCTATAATCTGCATTCTGAATGTTATCTGTGCTTACAAGCAGATATGGAAAGCACCAGCCACTGGCAATAACTGTAGCAGCAAATCATCTCATGCAAACTTTGCATAAAACCATTTCACAGCACAAGCAGTCCCACAGCTGTGAGCCTTGAGTGATACCCTGAAATTCTCAAAATGCACCACACTCCATGACAGCCACACAATTATCAGCAGGGATCTCTGGGAGGAAGGTCATTTCTCTCAGCAATTACCAATATAAAATTCTGTACTAGCAAGACTGATGGAGACACACGAGAAAAGAAGAAAACTTGCATTTTTTATTCATAAAAATGAATGAAGTTTTCTTTTTCCCTACCCACCATACATGCTTTATTAGTCCTTATCACCACTAGCAGCCTTCAGTCCAGTTCAAATATTCCCTATCCCTATTTGTTACTAGAACAAATTGTTTTCTTCCTCTCAGTTCACAAAGCAACCATTTTCCTTACAGTCTTTGGTTGATAAGGGAACCAAATGAAATATCCCACAGCTATGAAAATAATGAGCCAGGCCTTAAGAGTGAGACTGGGCTGACTTTGGACAACAGCACTTCTCCGGAGAGCCTCCATCACCTTCTAAAGACATATGCTTACTAAAAGTATTATAAAAATCGTGCATCCATTGTTTTCAATTTTGTTTTGCATTCTGCTGTTTCTAATTCAAACCTGAAAGGGGTTTACATACCTGAAAGCCTATTCTTTCCAACTAAATAAACTGCTTCTACCCATGGACCTCTCCTTACCTGAAAGTATTACTGAAGAGTCAGTTTTTATCTACTTTGCTATTTATTCCTTTATCCTGTTATCACCTTTTAAACTAATAGCAGTACACAGCTGCAAAACTGCAGTCACAAATGCCAAACTTTATTTGGACTCAGCTACTTGATTTGTGCAGCAGCATCCTTATACCCATCCAGTGTTTTATTTGCACATAAAATATTCATCAAGGTGTATTCCTTATAGTCATTTCATTCACGTATCACATTTACACAAAGAATTACTGCAGAAGTGTACAGTTATTTCCAAAATACATTTTGCAAGTGCCCACAAATTTAACTTTTAATTTAAAAACACTGATTACATATTAACCAGCTTCTTTTGTCCACTGTAAATCACAGATTTCTAGAAGAGTTGTACTCCTGCTAAGTCTGTATCTTCACTGCTGCTTCCTGCCCCTTTGTTACCTTACTACCAGCCTTCACAATGTCTTCCAGAAGTGCCTTTTTCTGGCACGCTTGAGTCTTACCCATTTCTCATCAGTGAAAGTATCAGACATAGAGAAAGAAAACAGCTATGGGAAACGGGTTTGCAAACTCAGGAAAATATCACTGCACTGCTTTATGCTTTGATATTATCCTCAGAGCCATAGAAGCAAGGGCATTTGCCTGGGTTTTTTTCCTCCCGTATTCTAAAATACTGAAGAACTTGTTAGGTCAGCTCCAGAGTGCTGAAATATGCCAGTATGTGAAAAGAACTCCACCACCTAGGATATGCAAAACTGTCACACTCACCCCAAAGCATCCTTAGCCCTTTGAAGCCACACCAACACCACAGGAAAAAAGTATGCTGGTTCTATGTAATATTTTAATCTATATGCCATAACGCTTACTCGATTGGAAAATAAATCACAGACGCTGAGACTACTTATTACTATAAATCAAAAGTAAATTCCGCTGTTTTATGTATGAAAACACAACAATGTAAGGGTGTTCCAGGAAAGAAAGTCAGGGCTAGGACTTATTCACAAAGCTCCACTGGAGATAAAAGGATCATTAAATCATCAAGTGATCTCAGCTGATTTAACATGGTTCAAGTTAGTCCTGCCTCCTGACAAGGATGCAGTTCTGACTAAGAACTGAAAAAAAGAAATGAGGAAAGGAAACCTCAGAACCAGATGCTATATCCAGAGAAAGACTGATTGGGAATATATTTGTATAAATAGAAAAAAAAATGTGTTTCTGCTGAACAAAAAGCTGCCTTTAGCTAAGAATTTATCAAACCATGATGTACCTAAACAACTTTTTAGGCGTGTTTGAAGCCAGTGCTGTAAACTCAAAGATTGTATCTGCAGCACTGAGTGGTATCTACAAGACAACAGGAGCAAAACAAGTTCCAGAGCACTATGTATGCCCAGACCAGGAAAAGTTTAGCAACAAGTATCTAAGTGACTCTCTGCAGGACCAATCACATGTGCAGAGTCAATAATGCAGCTTTAATACAGAAGGGAGTATTTGATGATGAATTCTTTAAATCATGAATTTAACACATTTGAAATGCAACTTTATTTGCTGAGACATCAACAGGGGAAAAGGAGGTCTCATTCTTTATATTCCATCTCTAGTGCAAATTTTGCCTGTTTCTTCAAATGGCATTAAATTCTGACTACCTCTTTGGACTGTGACAGACTGATCTTAGTAACGGTGTTGATCTACAAGTCCCAGGTTAGGCTGGAAACGGACAGACCCATCACTGGTCATTTACCCGCACGGCAGACACCGGGCAGGAACAGCACGGCCAAGAATTCAAAGGCACACGGAGTTACTGCACGTAATACTTGTTTCTGTAAATGTCAAGTGCTACTGAAGAATTCTTTTATCTCACCTTATCTTCTCTTTGAACGAAAAGGAAATGTGTAATCGAGTGATAAAATAATGTGCTCCCATGTTTAACGATAGTGATAGAACAAACTTAAAGTCTGGTTTTAGACATCTGGTTGCTCATGAGAAATTTTGTTAACTGTGAAAATAAACCAGTGTAAGTTGTAGCACACCCTCTCTTCCAAACTCCTTTGTGCAAGAGATTAAGTAGATGTAAAATCAGAACCCTGAACGAGAAACACAGGAACATGCTGTTCTTTTTTCCATATTTTTAACCATGCTTTTGAGACATTCATTTAGCATTACAAATACCACTCCGACATTTGCCTATCAACATTTGAAATGCATATTGCAGTATACACTCTTCCCTGGCTGGAAAATACTTGGAACACTCACAAAATTAGTAGAAGTCTGTGAAAAGAAAGAAGGGCTGATAGAAGATGTCTATGTAAGATTAAGTTTCCAAGAAAGGGCACAATAGATTTTGTCATTTCAAAGAAAAACCTGGAAGTATCACAACACATTACCTTGCAGAACTAACCCCAAACATGTCTGTGTTATCCTGATGAAAATCTCCTAAGCACCATCCATGAGGGGAAGTGTTAGAGGATTCACACAATCAGAAAGCTCAAAATATTCTTGATACACCTCTAAGAGATAAAAATTGAGTGTTTTCGAGACTTCTAAGCATGTCTTTTATACTTTTCTAGCACAATGAAAAATAACACTTATCTTAATATACTCTAGCTACTTACAGAGCTAGGAAAATCAATAGGTGTTTCTGATGGTTTTAGCTTTCTTTAGATCCAAGATCATCAAAGTGTAAATTCAGCCCAAGTATCGCAAATCAGGCTGAAGGGCCTTCTCAGCACAAAGCCTCCCTCGGACAAACGTGCGGTGCTCAGAAAGAAGCAACAGGTCTGTTGATAGTCACATAAAAGATCTGAGTCCTGGCTAGGCAGAGGTAACATTCTTATAACGCTTTCACAAGGATTTACAATTTTAAAGCCCATTTAGAAATTAAACCAGACACGCAGTCCAGCTCTCTGTGAAAAGAACGGCGGGAGTGAAGCGCTGGGAAGCCCGGGGCTGCAGCGGCAGCCGCCGGGAAGGCCGAGCGCGGGTGCGTGTCCGGGAGCGCCGGGGCCGCCCGAGGCCGAGCCTGCGGGAGTCTCGCCCCCATCTCCCGAGCGCGGCCCCTTCGTTAAAGCCGGGTCGTTGTTCCGCAGCCGAGGGGCGCCGGCAGCCCGAGCTCCCTGCCCGAAACACCGTCCCGGGGCTCTGCCGGCCCGGCCCAGCCCAGCCGCCCCTGCTCGCTGCCGCCCTACCTGCTCGCCTCCCGGCCGCCGGAGCTCCCGCAGCCGCGTCACGCCGCACCTGCCCTTTTTTGGGCTCCGACCGTGTCTTTTCCG
>WBMY01004229.1:701-37675 GCA_013397315.1 Donacobius atricapilla
TTTTTTTTTTTGGTAAGATGCTGCTTTTTTTGTTTTGCTTTTATGTCTCTCTGTCTATCTTTCTGTTTTCTTGGGTGTTCTATTTTTTTTTATGTCTTTTTTGTTTGCTTGGTTTGGGTTTTTTGGGAGGGCTTTTGTTTGTTTGGTTGGTTTTTGTTTGGGATTTTTTTTGTAGGTCTGTTGATTTTTAATTTAGCAAGTGTCATTAGTGGAGTTTGCTTTCTTTAATTGCTCATATTGGTGAAGTCAGACCAGGACTGTTTCAGGGTTAATGTATGCAAGTAATTTACAGGAGTTAAGACTGGGGTATTGGCAGAGTTTGTGTTTGTTCAGGCAAGACGTCAGCCTTAGTGGAAGATGTTCCATTTANNNNATGTTCCATTTATCTGCTTAATATCTGTTGCTTTGTAACATGATTTAAATTATTTCTATAGATTCTCAACAATACATAGCTTTAATTTTCATAAACATATAACATGGTGTGCTTTTCTAATCTAGCAAGACTATTTCCAGCTCAACAGCACTTCAGCTATTGCCAGCACAGTTTTTTTCTTGAGCCATTATTTGGAGGCACAAAGTAGTTAGGCAAGGTTCTAATGAATTGTTTCTGCATCACGTATAAGAAAAGTTCTTACGATCAGCAGAAGTGACTAAGATGGCAGAAGTTTGTAAGCACTGAGACACCTGTCAACTTACAATTGGTAGTTTAATTCATGATTTAGAATGGAACTGAAGCTGTATAAACATCAGGCTAGGCAAGGCTTACTCTGTATGGTTTAAGATTCCATATGACCATAGGTCTTTTTGTAAGCAAAAAACTAGAAACTTTAAACAACTTTCTAAATGAGAAAAATATCCCAGTGATGTGATTTCATGGTACTTCGCTATTGTTGAGTTGATTAATTCACTAAACAATTTAATCAATTTCTTCAGTTACCAAAAAATCTGCTCTGTTTTTCATGGTAACAGAGGAATCTTTGTTGAAGTGTTAAATAGAAGTACAATGTAGAATCAGATGGATATATTAAATTGTTTTATATAGGCAAAATTCCACCTAGTACTGCAACTCATTTGTGCTTTTATAGTGATGTAGTTCAAATGCTTGCGTGACATCCGCAACCTACTCTTTTAGGATGGGTGCTCACTCATCCTGGAATAACAGAGAAATTCGGCAGTGGTAGACAAACATTACTATGTATTATTATCCAGAGACTGATAAGACTGAACTTTTGAACATTCAGCACAGCTGTCCTTCAGATTTCCTTAATCATGTGTTTGTATTTTGGATTTTTTAAGAATAAAAGCATAATGAAACATGGAACTTTTCCAACAGGTCAACTATGAAAACATTTATCATGTTTGTTCAATAAATGAGCAAACAAAATGTGGAGCTTCTGCTTCTGCCAGTTGCCCTCATTGCTTTGGAAAATACATTTAATTCTCTTTAAAAGACATTGTTTTACCTAGAGGTATTTCTGAATTGATTTTGATTAAAGATCTTATGAGAATTAATTTTATGCATTATTTTCTATTCTTTCTAGTAATGATCCAGCTGTCAGTTATGTTTTTGCAGCCAAGATTTTTCCATGAAATTTATTTTCTTTTTTAAAGAGGGGTCATGATTGATGTGCAAATAGAGGAAATGTGTGCACCTTTTCCATCCATTCCAAATGGATGTAATTCAGGATTAGGGATGTGATGAATGAAGTGTAGAAACAGAATTTCAGCACAATTTTCTATTGTAATTTTTGCTTCCATGTATTCTTGGAGAAACACCATCATTTGGTTGTTTTTCGTAATATATATGAATTGCTTTCCTAAGGGGAAATATAGGGAGTTTCTGTGGGAAGTCCTGGAACCAACCCAGAGATGACCATGAACTAAAATCCTATCTCTAAACAATTTGAAACTTCAGTGAAATTGAACCAGAAGTCCTGTTTGTAGCACAAATGAACTCTCCTACCTTCATAATCCCTTTCTTCCAAAACTTTGTAAGTTACTGTTTGCTTAGTTATTTTTGTCAGTATGGCTCACTGCATCTGAGTTCTTTTTTGTCCGTGTTCAGGTCTTTCCTGACAAATCTTTCCTGCTGAGCTGAATTTGTGTTAGCAAGCGTTTAAATGCACATTCAGACATGGAAAAACAAGCTGATTAAAAAAAAAAATCAGTGTTTTTTTTGTTGTTTCTAGAATTTGCCCCCAGGTATGCCTTTCCTATAACTGTCTTGGAGCAGGAGCCATCTTGTGAGTACCGTGATAGCACCTAAAAGATTATTTTTGCTACAAAAGTAAACAGACTGCAGGGAGCATTTCCGTGTTCAGATGTTTCATTCACCCAGTTGATCCTTTTGAGGATAATTGGTACACGTGCCCATGCCCTGGTAGTATCATCTGCTGTGATTCTGCTGAGGAGAATTCTTTTTTGTCTCTGCATTGAACACTCTGGAGAGCTGCACATCTGCACTTTTACTGATCCTATTAATAGATACCACTAATCAGGGAAAATCTATCCTCTTACTTACTTGTGTGTTATTGTTAGATGTATTACCTAGTTTCATGGATAGCTCTTTTAGAGATATTGGAAGAGTCATTTTTGATTATTTAATACAGCAGTTATACAGCACTTAAACTAAAATAATAACAGCTTTTATTAAAGCCTCATAAGGAGAATTTTTTTCCAAAGAACTGTTGACCTCTCTGAAGTTATTTTGGTCTTCTGCCAAAGAGAAACCCCATCTTTATGCCCTGGTGCAGTGTGAATGTTGTAGTAGGGGCTGTTAAGAGTGTACCTCACCCAGGATTAATTCTGCAAGGCAAGTATTGGTCCTCTGATGACAAAGCTAGTGTAACTGGGTGCTGAAAATTCTGTTTGTGTTTTCACTGTCTTGGGTACCACACTCAGGATGTGAAGAACCATCATCACGAGGAATTAGGAAAGGAAAGGAACTACATCATTTATGGCTTACTAATGCTTTAGATGAGTCTTTCACTTTGGAACTACTAAAGTGGCTTGATGTGGAAGCTCATAGTTGTCTTCATAATTTCATTTAGTCCTTTTAAAGAATTGCATCTTCATGTTAGTTTTCACAAATAAGCCAAGTACAAACCTATATACCATGTGATATGATGTCAGTGTTGGTACAGTGGTCATTCAGTAGCAGTGCCTGAAGGTTTGTTTTCCTTTTGGGTAAAGCTAAGGCAGAAGTTTGTGGAGAACCTTGATAGCACCTGAATGTCTCTTGGCTTGCTTTTCTCTCTATTACCAGCCCATCACTGCATGCCTCCATTAACTTTGTATCTTCAACTTGAAAGAAAAACCACTCAACCACCATCTTTATTCTAATTCCCGTGTTTCCTTGAGCTAAAATACTAGAAGTTTGCTTGAAAGCCTAAGCAGGTAAAAAAGGGGAACAAACAACAAGGAAAGGATCTTCTGGAAACCGTGGTGTTTATCAGGTTAGCTAAAGTCATGACTCTGAGAAACATGAAAGAAAGGAAATAGTGAGGTCTTTCATTTTATGACCTGAGTGATAATGAATATTACCTTCAACGCAGACAAAATAAGTGCAGTATTCCCAAATGGTTGTATGTGCATTTAAAATGAGAGAATGGAATGAGGTTTCACAAACCCCACCCCCCCAAACAAACAAACAAATGAACAAACAAAAAAAAAAGGAAAAATAAGCTCTTTTTTTCTTTTCAACCATTGCTTTGCCAGGTTTTGTGATGTATTTCTTCATTTGCAGACAGCTTGTAGAGGATAAATGCAAATTCACGGATCAGGATCATAATGTTTTTAAAATTCCTCTTTTCCCCAGACAGACAGTAATATTTTTCCTGTTAGCCACCACATTTAATATTTTGATGGGAGTGCTTGAAATGTATGAAAATAATGTGCCCCAGTGCCCCATTAAAAACTGTTGTGTAGAACAAATACCTTTGTGCTCACCATTTTATCCCCTTCTCTGCTGCCCTTATTAATTATCAGTATTGTTTCCTCTGTGCTTCTGCCCCTGAAAGGAGTAAGGGAGTACTTAGTACCGACCACATTTCTGCATTCACCTTCACACATCAGCTAGCATGATTGTGCACTAATGAAAAGACAGTTTTGTTCTTAAATGAGCTGCCTTTAGAGATAGTTCAGGGCTCCCCCGTAACTCCTGCATTCTGGAAGAAGCAAAATAAAAATCACCTCTTCCTTGCAAGTATATTTCATACATCTCCATCTTGGTGATAGTATTGTAATCATTATACAGCAGTTGGCTCTGATACGCTTGCACAGACACAAATTGAGTCCGACAGGACTGGTGTCTCATGGACTTTGCTGTCATTTGAAATGCTGGCATGAAGATGGTAGCAATGAAAGGGGAGAGCTGGTGCCTTTAGCATTTTGCCTATGAAGAGTTCTTAGGCTTGTATTTTTTTGATAGCAGTAGCTGATTCAAAAGATGGTTTTACAACAGAGATTCATAGCATAGCATAGCATAGATTTCTACCAGCTGCTCATGTCTTTTCTTCCTTGAGTAAATTCTTTTGAGCATTTCCCTGTACTGAAAATGGGCTCTTTATGCCACCCACAAAACTGTGAGATCTATTTAGTGGAATAATACTTTTTTCTCTGCCCTCTTGGTTTTCATCTTTACTGCATGGAAGCCAGCTGTGTGGTAATGAAGAAGTTAGAATGAAACTTAACAAATAAGTTGGGTTTACTTAATAAGTTAATAACTTAACTTATATGTTGCAGATCCTTCAGAAAGTATAACTGCATTTCATGTTATTTAGTGCCAGTATCAGGCTGATTAGGGATATCTCTAGTATTTCCTGTCTGAGGGGGAAAATATTTTTATATTCCTTAATTTCTATTAGTGCGGCTTATTTGGACAAGGATAAGACATGGTTTTATCAAGTCAGGTACTTGAGCTGTAGTTCTACCAGTGTATAATATTCAATTATGCATTCTAATAAATGAGATGGTTTGAATTATTATCTGAGCCCTTTATTTAATGCCAGATTTCTGTTTTTCTATTAGGCATAATTCAGATATATACAGCAAATCACAACAGGAATTCTAACCTTTGAAAGTTGCTGAACTATGCAATATGTTAATAATATATTCTGAAGCAGATTTTGTGGTGTTATGCTTACCAGGCGCTAGGGTATCAAGTCCCTGTTTGCATGTGCATTTGTTGTGGCTATCTAAACTGCTTTGATTACCTTCTTGTGATATGCATTCCAGTGATGTCTTAAACCTCATCAAAAGTACTAGTTTCTTTGGTTCAGAACATGCTGTTGTTTTAAGTAAAGACTGAGGATGTGACAATTTGTGGTAACAGTACACTAAGAAATGTATTGTAACAGTGCTAACGTATACTGTGTCTTGGATCTTCTTTTGTATGCCAGTAGCCTGAAATTAATGATGTTTCTTTTGCTTTCTGCCTTACCCTTTTGTCTTTTAAATTGTTTTGCCTCAGATTGTGAATGCGTAAAAAAAGAAAAGAAAAACTCTGGCCTATTTTTGCTAATTGTATTTTTATCTTTTCACAGGCTCTGAAAATACTTCATCTGAAATTGTAGACTGGACAGACTCGCAGTGGCTTCTAAGCCAGTGAGAACGAGGCTGCCAAAGGATGCTGGTGCCAAGCTGTCGGATGATGCACATAGTCAGGCCAATGGTGGTGCTCCTGTGCTTGCTGCTCTATGCTGATGCTGAAAGTAAGCTTATTATTCATTTATGCTTAGGTCTTGGCTATCATGAATAATTTTGTTTTCAGCTGGTGGTTGCTAAGACTCTTGGAATGAGTTTCCTTTTGAGTGATTCTTCAAAAACTTTGAGGTCCTCTCTAGATCACAACCAGTGTTTGAAAAGGATTGTTTATGCAACTTTCTAACTCTCCTTCTTCTTAATGCCCCTTTTCTTAAGCATGGAGTGGTTTATGCTAAGATGGTAGAGACCACTTTCACAAAGTTACACAGTCAAAACAAAGACCAACCTTGCTTACCAGACATTGGTCAAATATCTTAAAGATATCTGTCATTCTTTGAATATTTCTGTCTTAACTTGGATTAAAAAAAAAAAAAATACATCCTCCTCCTAATTAATATCCAGTCCAATTAAAATTCCTGTCCCTTTGTCAGTGCTGCAACAGCTGTTCTAATGTATTATTTCCGACAGCTGTCACAGAGTAAGGTATCCAAACAAATCAAGCAGAACTGACAACTTAGTGGCTGGCCTAAACATGGGACAATTCATTGAGGAAAGGCACCTATGTTTACTTGTACTGAGGGGAAACTGCTGGAGTTTGGTCAATTAGGTTATCTATTAATGGGAAGATAATATCTTCTTTTTAATTAGGAAATCATTAGGTCTGCCTTGTTTACATGTGTTCCTTCTCCCAGCTGCCCTTTGGCTTCTTGCAGAAGTAATGTGCAAATGAGAAAAGCCATTTCCTTTCCACCTCTTGATATACATGTTTACTGCAAGCTAACTGTTGACACAGGCTACAGGCTAACTGCTTACGTTCACTTCACTGAGGGATATTTTCCTACTTTTCCTGTCTCTGTGCAGACACATGACCAATCAATAACTTTGTTTCAGCTCTGTCTTTAGAAGTCTTCTGTGGTTTTTCACATGTCTGTTAAATTAAATGGAAACACAGAGCAATAGAATCAGCTTTAGTAAGGCTGAATGAGTCAGTTCTCCATAAACGCATACAGAAGAGTTGCTTATCACCCCACTTATCACCTGCACTCCAGGTATACAGAGGCACAGCAGTAAAAGACATACACAATTTTTTCTGTTTCATGGTTAACAAGATTTCCCTCTTTTAAGTGCAGCTATGTGAAAGTGAAATAAATGGAGGAAAAAAGGACAAAACATACATGTTTGTTGTGTACTGACAGCTGAGATTCTTTGGCCCCTTTCCAGTTAGATAATGACCAGCTGGGATGATTGTGTCTAAGGTGAAGCCAAGGACATTTTAACACTTAAGCAGCAAAACATTAATTGGGAAGTGGGCCCATATGTTGGACAGTTTTGCAGTTGTAGTATTCTGCCTGTTTGAAAAGTTGTAAGAAGCACAAAGATCAGTTTTTTGTGACAGATTCTATCAGAATAAGATTATGATTCTCAAGTATTTAATATACACCACCTTTTAAGTTACTTAAACAATTATATGCATATATACAAATGGTATACATGGTAATAATTAAATTATGTGTCATATTTATGTTTATGTGACTCCACTTAATACTGCATTTATACTGTGTGTGTTAAATTAATGTTCTTCTATTTTACATATTTATTTGAGGGTCACAGTATAGTCACATTTTCATCTTACACAGTACTTTATTTGGGAGACACACCAAATCTCCACAGACATAGTTATTTTGTGGCCTGGGTGAGATGGGACAGCATCTGTGAGCCTTCTGTATGCAGACACACAGAAAGATGTGTCTTCAGCCCTCCTTATCTGAAGAAAAGTTCCTGCTGTGCTGGAGTTGCTCTGCCCTCTGCTCTTGTAGATACTTTTGCTCCTGTTTTGTCTTGCTTTTTCTAGAAGGGTCCCAGATGCTACTTTGACCTAGTGCTTTTCTTGAAATTCTTCACAAAGAGTGGCAGGACCATGTTACTTCATTTTAATGGGGAGAGGACATAGAAGGTGAGACAAAGGGAACAAAAAAAAATTGTCATTTTTTTCTCTGTCACCCTGTAAAGGCCATGCTTCCTTCTTTTTTTTTGCCATTATTTACTGTTGCTAACATCAAGGCACTGCAGAAGAGACGGTATATCTGAATAGTGACACTACATTGTACACTTTTTAGAGTAGTTGCAAATGGGTAAGGGAACTCATGCTCTTCCAGTCTCACTGTCAAATCACTGTGAGTGGGATCCAAGTAGGAAGCCAGCCTAATGCTCCTAAACAGGTTTCCAGTGGTAGTCCTTAGTGCTATTCAGTTTGCATGCAACCTTCACAGTTGAGAGAGGGAGGGAATGTGATACCTTTGTTTCTCTCCATCATTGTGGAAGACCCCACACTCTGAAATGTGTTGACATGGGCTGATAAATGTACTGTGTCAACAAGTATGTGTGAAAAGTAGGTTTGATTCTTACTCTTAATCCAGAAACTAAATCTGTGCTTGACTGAGAAAAGTAAGCAAAATTGAGAGGAGCAAAACTACCTTTGTTGGTTTTACTTTTTGATGTTAGTAATATGATGTGATACTTGTAAATACAAGAAGTGAAAAATCTCAAGAATTAGGAGTATGTTTTTATATGTCTTATGTTTGGTATTTGAAGGTTCAGGGCACACTAAGAAGGAGTAAAGCACATTTTTGCTGAGGAAAGAAAGTACTTGTTCATCAGTCTTTATTGAGGAGCAGCAATCTGCTAGGTCTACAATGTTTTTCATTGGGTGGGCTGTTCTCAGTGGTGTTGATGGCAATGCCTCACCATAGCTACCGAGATATTAGTAATATAGCTTTGTTTGTCATAAGAAAAGTACTGGGGTTTTTCATGTTTATTTAAATGAACTGACAAAACAGTAACTATCTTTATGCAGGTTCATCTCTTTAATAGCAAGATGCAGATATGTTTCAGAGACACCTACATAACATATTTCTTTAAAAACTATCAAATATGGTACATTATGTGTTTCTGACCTTGCCACGGGTCTCTTAGCTCACTTAATCACTGAGCTCAAAGAAATATAGGAAATATAAAATCCTTTGAAAAGTATTCTTAATCTAAAAGTATTCCTGATCTAAAAGTATTCCTATTATTCCAATTTTTGAAAAATAGGAGTTTAATTTGTATTAATAGAATCAAATATTTTTCTGCAGATATTCTGCGTCTTGTTTTTTTAGTAATTTTGATTCTTGTGCGTTCCGTTCCCTTTCCACACTGAGAAAGGTCTGACCACCAGCATTTCAAAATTCTCTGCTATATTCCAGTAACTTTATCTGTTTAGTGCTCTTCCTTCATTCTTGGTTACATAGCTTCTGCTCTGCCATTTTTCTCTTGTTACTTCTTTGGAGATGGCATTTTGAAAAAGTAGCAAGAATTCTTTCTTCCTTCAGCAGCAGTGTTTGCAGCTTACTATAAAAAGGCAAACAAATACTTACTAAAAACAATGCATTTGTTATATGTTGCTTCTATTCCTAATTGTTTTAAATATGAGTAATGCTTAGCTTGTTCTCTGGCTTCTAATACATATTGTGACTGTTGCCATCATGCAGGTAACCACTGTACCATCATACCATCATCTCTAGGCCAGGATCAGTTCTGACAGAACAGTAATTACTTGGAACAGATGTTGGGGTAATAGAGACGAGTTCTTGTTTAGTAGGATGTAAAGAGAGTAATTTAGTATTGGTGAAACCATTCTTTCCTCTATATTTTTTATTTTTTTCACATTTTTAAACTTTTGATTTTTTAAAACACGTTTTTTCCTGCTGATACCACTCATTCTCTTTAAAAACTTACATTCTTCAACTACCTGAAATACATTCTTGCAGGTCATACTGAATTCTTTTTCTCTCTAAGCATTTGTCTGTAACACTAAACTACCCAACAGATCTTTGGAAGTAATTAAATCACAGAAAGCAGTTATGTTATAGTCAAGTGGACATATATGGATCATTGCAAAACTCCCACTGTTCTAGATTAAGTTCATAAACACTGTATGGGGCAGTGAAGCCCAATCTGGAAATTATTTACTTTTTGTAAATGTACCTTTGATAATTCAGAATGAATTTTTTTCAGAGTTAATTAGATTTACATTTAAACTGACATCTTTGAACAGGTAATTTCAATTAATTGCTTTCAAGTATAGACAGTGACAAGAAAAATTTAAAGATAAAATCTTTCTATTCTTTTTTGGTAATTTTATACAGTGTCATTTCTCTTTATATTAGTGCTGATAGCATGTACTGTGTGTATGATACAGCCCTTTGGTTATATTGTTCTTTTTTTATTTAAAGAATGGTGATATATTCAAGAGAGTTGAACTGTAAGCTGGGGATGTTTTGTGGGAAGCTTCCCATTTTCTTTTATATTCTTCTTTTTTTTTTTTTTCTTTTTTTTTTTTGAGGAATTTTGATATTCTCTCTTCAGTTCAACCCCAGGACATTTTTCAGTTGATTTGAAAATTAATATATACTGGGATAAGACTAATTTATTTTATATTGGACTTGTTAGAGATGATATTACATCTGTCAAGTAAATCACCCATCAGTTAAAGTTTTAGTTTTAGGGGAAAGTGGGACAGTTAGTCATGCCAAACCATTCTAAGATGCATTCATTTTGCTCTGCAGCAAAGTGAAGGCTTTGGAATAAATGTTATAGTTGAGATTAAGAGTCAGGGAAAATGAAAATATTATGCAATCATTCCAAACATACTGACTTAGCTGCAGAAACTACTGGTAAGAAAGCTCTTTACATGAGCTACGGTTTATCCAACCCTTATTTTTCAAACCTTTATATGACGCAAATTTGAATAGTTTAGTTCCAGCAGTAGCCTTAACTAACTACCACCATGTCTGTTTAACCTGGTGTAAAGTATCAAGTATTAACAGCAAAATTGTGAGCTGCTTGAGGAATAAAATTTTTCAGTTTAAATAATTTTTAAGAATGTGTTTTTTGTTATCTCTAAATCTGTACATAAGAAAAAATTTTGAAATGTAATACGTAGAAAGATTAGTGTGTATTTTTTAAAGTGTAAATTCAGAATAAAATCCTCAGGGTTTTGAACTTCAGAACAAATTGAAGAAAATTACAGAATGTTCTTCTGAACATTTTTCTGTCTACATCTCTGCTGCTCTGAAGATTGTTGCCGTGTCTCTTTCAGGGCTCTTGTTACTTCAGGTAGTTGTAAGCCCCTACCTCCCTAAAGCAGAGCACTGAACAGAGCTGAGTTGCAAGCTTGGGAATCCAAGAAGCATTAAGCCCTGGCAACTTTGCCTTTGTCTGACTATAGAAGCAGTGAAGTTCCCCAAGTAAAAAAAGCCTTTATCTTTTCAATTTTTTTTGAGAGTCAGAAAATCCAGGGTGTCCATTCTTCCCAGACATCCAAAAATCTAGATATGGGAACTGTATTTTAGTGGCCTTACAGAGTTGGACAAACCCACATAATTTAGATTAATGTTATCTGATAACAGGAAGTGTTTTTGGAGAAAGTACAGTATGAGTAGTTATCTCAGTGTGTTTTATTCCCTGCAGCATCAGTAATGACCACTGGCAGATAAAATAATGTGAATCATTAATATTCCTGAGTCAGAATTGGCAGTGAATTCCAGTGTGTGTCTGCTAGACTGCTTAAGAACATGTCTGCATACTTCAAAAGTTTACTAGAGGTACATATCATACTCTCAGTATAGGAAGGCTCTTAGGGAAAAAGGAAGAAGAAACAGTGGTACAGAAAATCTAGAATTTTTTTAGGTTATATTCACATAGCACAAGAACTGCTGTGGTGTTTTACAGTATTTTTACCCTGTCTGAAGCTTAACCCTCACTGGCTGAAATGGAGATAAAATATTGAGTAGCAGCATCTGTTTCAGTAGTACATTTCTGATAACATCTTTAGAAAATTATAACTAGCTGAAGGTGTGTAGAAAGGTCACCATTCACTTTTGTCCACTCTATCTTTCAGTAAACTTCCACTCCCCAAAAAAGCATGTGTATAGGATGATTCTGGCTTAAGCAGTGTCTGCTTGAAGCCATATTTGTTCAAAATAATTAGGTAAATATTTTTTAATTTAAGCCTTTCACATTCTTGTGAATATGCAAAACATTTTAAACAAATTTTTGATGGTATAAATTGATTTGAAAATTGCTGATTTATTTTGACTGCTTCCTTCTGAAGGAAGTTATGTGGAGAATAAAGTTACATCTTGATTTTAAATTGCTATAAAATAGGTTTAAACATAAACTTGTGTACAAATTTCCACTGTGGCTTCCACTGAATTACACAAAACTGTAAGGTACATGTTATTAAAAAATTGAATGTAGATTTTTTTCTGTTGATTACAAAGTTCATGCTATATAATTGAGGAGAATATTTTGATAAAAAAAAATTAAAATTTGAAATTACTCATACACACATAAAATTGAAGATGTGTGGCATATGGTAATTTCAATTTACAAGAAGTTCTGTGACATGATTGTAAACACTTTGGACATGGTCTTGCTGGGCAAAGTAGTAGCAAAGAGCAAAATTTCAAAATGCAAGACATTCTCGAATTCTTACGAAACATAAATTCTGAGAGCCTTTTCCCAACAAGGCTGTTGTCAGGAAGAGAATTCAGTGGAAGTTTAAAATTTGCTGTGTTGGGATATAAATTCTTCATCTATATGTCTTAGTGAAATCTAAGTGGGTAGAGTTTTGTTCTAGTTACTACTAAGGAACTGATCGTAATTTACGTTGTAAAGCTTTCTGTGCCTTCTACTTCAGGACAAGTACATGGATGGAAGGGAGCTTCCACTGCTGTGGATTTTATTTTAATCTATGCAATTGTGAAGAAGGAGGCAGAAACAGTAAGGGAAAGTGATAAGAAATGTATTTTGGCAGTGCGCATTAATTAGGTATAGCTATTTCCAGAAAAGTTTCACCTGTGTCATTGTTTTCATCCAAGAATATCACATACAGTTCAATGTGTAAAATAATTGCCGAGAATATGGGCAGGTGATGTCTGGACTGAGAAGGGAAATAGTCATTTATTCTCCTGTTCTAGTAAAAAAGCACACATTTTACCATCAATGAAGAGTGCATAGCATTTCTAAATGTAAGGATTTTGAAAATAAACAAGTAGGGGTTTTGTGTGAAAAATCTCTTGTGTTAAGATGAGGTTGTAGGGTCTATCATCTTTTGATTGAAAAGCAAAGGCGGGATCAATGTGAATGAGAAGGTAAATTAACCCTACAAATAAGGGCATAATGATGCCAGTTATACATTGAATTTTGTCAGTGGTTGCTGACAAACTGGAGAAAATCCAAGGAGGAGAAAAACAGAGATTCAGAACTAGGAAAATACTTATATCAATTTTGATAATAAGTTACCTATAAAACTGTAGGCTTATTTCAGCTGATGGATATGTGTTTCTTCTTAGAGTGTAGCAATTGCAATAGAGAGCTTTGCTCCACAGATTTGAGTTTAATGGTAATTAGTGGCTGATTGTGGTCAATTACATTGTATCTATTGAAACAAAGTGCTTAAATGTCAGTTTGCTACTATATATCTGAATATTTACAGATTCAGATTTGATGCATTTTATATACAGTACACAAGGTGCTAGACTCATTACAGAAGGGACGAAGAGAATCCATTTGTTTCTTTATTTTTTTTAAATGTAAAATACTAGGTTTAAACCTGTGAGTAATTCTACCCGAGGAATAAGGAAGAGGAGGAAATCATTGGAAATGGTATAAACCTTAGTGCACCTGTATCCTGCAGAGTTACATAAAATACTTTCAGTGACAGCTAAAACGGTCCAGAGTATGGGACAGCTGCCATGTGAGAAGAGACTGAGGAGGCTGAGAGTCTTTCAGTTTCAAGGAGAATTGGCAGAAGTAGGATGTGGGGATTATGGCTAAGGTCTGCAAAATTACAGGGGCAGAGGAGAGAATGAAAACTGAATGGCTATCCACCTATTCAATAAAAATAAAACTGTGGAGTTTGGGGATTTAGTGGAAGAGTTTTTAAAAGCAGGGAAAAAATGGAAATTACTGTTTGTTTTTGTGGAGGCAGAAAGTATTTATAGTTGTAAAGAACGTAAAAAAATCCATGCACAGGAGGTCCATAAATTAGTACTAAAAGAACAAACAGGAATGCCACCATTAATGTAGTTACACATATGAAGTGAATGGACCTCAAAAGTTGCCCAGGCTAGTATGCCCATGTATGGTATATTCTCTTGATGTGGAGACATGATAGCAGACAACAAGACTTAGTGTGTCATAATAAGGCATTTGCTGCAGTCTTACACTCAGAAGTACATGTGGTTTCAACAGGCATTGTGTGTTGTCTTCATTGACACTAACTTTTCCAGAAAATCTGATTTAGAGATTTTTGTATCATACTATATTGCAATTATATCACAATTTGATATATCTGAAAACTAGGAAATGAAATCAGAGGCTACAGCAAGCAATTGTAATGTTGGAAAATTACAATATTAGTGTTACCAATAGCAAAGCTCACACATATGCCAGTTCTGAATGTGTTTTTCTGTGTGCGAAAGCTGCTTTGGGGCAGGAGACACAAGGATTAGTTATTTTATGGGATGTGTTAAAAAGCTTTACAATTCACAGATGAAGTACATTAGTGGAAAATCATAGTCATATTTTTTTCCTCTTTTATAAACTTTCATTTTCAGACATACTCTTAATGTGAGGAAGTGTAACATGTTCACTGACCTTTTTCACTATCTGTGGTCTGATGAAAGTGACTTAAAGGTTGTAGCATCTAAAGATGTATGCATTCTAAAAATTGGAGGTAAACTGCAACTCAGAAAGGTCCCACAGCATCTGAGGAAGATGAGACTGTATCTACTCTTCAACTTCAGGTTTTGAAATTAAATGGATACAGATTCCCTTAAAAATATTAACACTACATAGTTCCTTTTAAAATTAAATATCTCATAAGAAATTAATTTAGATGCCTTTAAAATAATTCGGTAATGCAGTAATTAAAGATAAATTTGTTACTAAAGACATTTGTTAAAATTTTAAGTTAACTAAACATGATTCTCTTGAATTGATTATTTGCATTCTGCATAGCAGCTCAGTGTTATTTTTTATCAAGAATTATAGACGTCTAAAAACATTACAGTGAAATGAAGTGCTTTGGAGATTCCTAAATACGAGTGTGGATAACATGAGTATGTTAAAAATAGCTTTTAGATTTACATGAAAAATCTGAGGGATTTTCTCATGGCAGAAAGTCTCTAGAAAACTTTTCTCAGCTATACACCATTTGACAGCAGCTCAGTACCCACACAGAGCAGGAGCTCATTTGGTGTCTTGAGAACCTTGTGACAATTCATGATTGATCTCAGTTTAGGTAGATTATGTATAAACAGTTTTGAGAAACCTGATACTTAATCTTTCTGGCTTTTTTTGTGCATAAAGTATAGGATACAGAAAAAAAAAAAAAAAAGACATTTCCTGTCAAAGCTGTATAACTTACAGTATAACTTACAGTTATTGCTAAATACTGATAAATGCATTTCCGGTGTTCTTTCCATTTTCTACTTCTTTTTTTCCTTCTGAATAAATGCAAATGTGCAAATGGAGGCTAGACAGGATTTTTAGCTACATTTGGCTGTGATTTGCTTATTTGATTTTGAAATAAAGAATTTGGATAGAATTTGTGGATATTATTTAGATGAAAATATTAGAACTTCTAGCCAAATAATTCCCATATCCCCAAGTGCAGCAAGATTTGTTTACCTTTTCCATAGCCAGGAAAATCCAGCTTTTGTTTAGAATGCCCCAAACATTGTTCTTTCTTCAGTAGGGTGTAGACTGGTATTTTTGTATGGGTTCCTCTCTAAAATGTGCCCTTAAATGAGAATATATAGATGCCTTTGTTAATAAATACTCATTTTTGCCACTGAGCAGATCGAAGTTTTCAGCATCTGACTTTTTTTTTGTATGTGTGCATCTTTTTTCTTATCTGTGAGTGCATGGCTCAGTGTCATTGCAAAATACATTTTAACCTTGGGGGAAAAGATGCACTACTCTGACAGCCTGAAGATCAAGAGTTTGTATTTCTTTGCTGTTAATAGATCAGTCATGTCTTTTCATTTTACAAGGAAAGGGTTTGAAGGATCAAAAGTGAGAATAAAAAGGGGTTTCTTATGTAGGAGGACCAAATCTATGCCTCTCAGTTTTTAGTGTGTCAGTGTGTGGCCCTTGCAATCTTCCTTTTATCAAGACAATTTTTTTCTAATTCCTTGTTAGTATTTTCTTTCTGGTGTATTGCTGCTTCCTTCTTAGGTTATGAACAGCATATAAGACTGCAGCTGCAAATCATCAGAACTCACTGAGCTATAGATACCTTAAAACAGTAAGGACTACTGTCTGGTGCGCAGATTAGTCTCAAAAACCATGTCTCTTAGACATCTGACTGTAGGCAAGAGAAGGGTCTATACTGAGACTGTCAGATTCAAAGGAATATTGCGTCTTACTTTTTTTAATCAGAGTCATCTAGGTACCCTATCCAAAGCTGACTTTCAGCAGATAAATTAATAATCCCTATATGTAATGCCTAATCACATGTACTCAGACGTTACAGGTAAATTTTAATAAGTGTACAGATTTTTTTTTTTTAGGGAAAAGAAGTTGCAGAGGTAGTTAAGCACTCCTTGCCATTTGGGAGAATATTGCTAGGAAATTGAAGGGCAGGTAATGCAAAATTACAAAGAAAGCTATTGTCTTTGACCATATAGTATTGCTACAGGTACTGGGATCTCAGTGGTATCCCAAAGACTGATTCTTTCAGAGGGCTACTGAAATTTATTTTCAAGAACTAATTCAGAAAAAATAAGAAGGTAATATTTCATGCAATATTCTGCTGCAATTATACTCAAATGTTTTGAGATTGAAGTTCTAGAAAAGATCTTAAGTTCTGTGAAAAATATTTCATTGATATTAATTTCTGATTGCAACACTAATATTTTCTTTAAGATAAATTATGCTACTATTCATTCTGGAGGGGAATTTGTATTCCTTTAATAATTTCTTTTCTCTTTAGAATGCAGACATGGTCCAGAAAAGACATTTAACATAGAAATGATGTAAAGGTGAATAAGAAATGAAATCACAAATACCATTTAACTTTAAATTGGATTTTAGGGTAATTTAAATCTCATCACTGGAGTATTTATCTCTAAATGCTCCTAATTTAAAAGCTTTTAAAGGAGTGTGCAAAATTTCTCTAATACTTAATGCGTTTTCCTTTTTCTGTCAAAATACCCTAAGCTGCACAAAGTCAGCAGAATCCATGGTCTAAAAATAATGTTTATTCTCCAGTAGTCTTGTTTGTTTGTTTGTTTATCACAATCTGAGTACCGAGTTCCAAATCCTGGGACTTTTACAGCAACAGTTGTCTTTGCACTTGCACTGCTAGGTGAGTTTCCTCTAACATTCAATGGACCAGTTTTCTTCAGGCAAAGCTGGAGTGCATTCTGACTGGAGTCAAGGGATGCTTGCTGCTTTGAGAAGGCATGCTTTTTACTGTGAGGAAGTATTCTTTTGCTGGTCTGAGTGGAATTCAGAAGGATTGCTATGCACCTGCAAAGACCAGCAGCACGCCAGGCCTGAACTTCACCAATCTGTGTTCTTTGGTACCAGAGGGTGCCTGATTTTTCAGCTGTGCTTTAAATCTCCACGGGCCACACCCTCTTAGTGGAACAATTAATATTTCCTGTGTATTTCCATTTACCATTTGTATCTTTTCCTATGCATCCATTTCCCCCTTCAGCTCTCTTTGCTCTTCCTCATGTTAGCTTCCCCATTCATCTCTTAAAGTCAAAAATATGCACCAGTTTTCATAAGTGTCCTTGTAATCTGGTCCAGAAATGTCAGTCGGGCGTCACTAAGTAGAAGCAAAGCAGGAGCACCCATGTGGAAATAATAGACTGAAAAATTCATCAAAGAAATTTCATGTAAGTTGCAGAAACTCATTAGAGGTCAGTTAAGTCGTATCATAACCTTGTGTTTAAACAGTAGCAACTTTGCCTTCCTCCTACTCAAATGGACATGTTTTCTCACTTTATTTCTGATTTTTGATATTTGACTTGACCAGACTGTTTCCAAAAATCACAAAGATCCTTTCAATAGTATCTGTGGTGTACAATCATAGAAGCAGTCAGATGGACAAGACTTATTATCTGCTGATCTTTCAGTACTTCCAATGAAGAAAGGTAACCTCTAATTAATGGCATAAAAAGGAAGTCAAACTCTAATTTTTTATCTGTCTAGACTATACAGACCTTCTCAAAAGGGTCTGTAATTGCACACAGGTATTCCACTTTTAAAAAAACAATATTCCATCTCTGCAAAGAATTTTAAGAATTTTCATTTTGCTAAAACGTACCATATTACGCCAGTTTACTAGACTGTGGGCTCTGTAGAGTTATTATTCTGGCAAAGTCTGGGGTTTTTTTCTTATCTGCATATTTTTGTTTTAATGCAACCACTATGTTTCATTGATTCTGCTGCAACTTTTCTTATACTGAAGTAGCACTGCCTTCACAGAAAGTACCTATAAGAAAAACATGGTTCCGAGGATCCTATCCAAAACATTGTGAGTTTTGAAAAACCCGTTTTTTGGATTATAGTCTTCCTGTTGTGCATTATCTTAATTAGTGTGAGTAATTAAATCAATGAGTTATTAGCACTTACCCCTTACTAACAAAGAGTAAAGCTTAATGCTTTCTTTCTTGATCCTCCTAGACTTGCTTTTTCTCTTCTTCATGCAGCTCTTCTTTATTTGTGGTGTTTGTGCTGTCAGGAGGCGTGAAGTCAGTACACAGCACTGTAACTCTGCAGCACGAGCAGCACTAGGAAAGGGATTAACCTAGCCCATTGATTGTACTTTGAAAAAGTTAAATGTGTCACCTCAGTGACACACTCAAGCTGAGTATAGCTAATTAATATTGGACAATGAACCATCTAACTCAAGTTTGTTGTAGAGATCTGACTTTTTTAACAATTAGTTTTCATTGGTCATGGTTTTTGTAGGAATTCTTTTGTGAATTTGTATTTCAATAAAAATATTTTGGGGAAAGGATGGTTAATATTTTGCTTTAATGATACCAGGTTGGACATTGACCTATCCTTATTCTCAGTTGTAATGTTAAGTCTGCATACCAAATTAAAAAATACAAATTGTTTCTAGTAATTTTATCAGCTAGTATTTCAGTAGCTAATACTGTATCAGCTAATACTACAACTGCTTAAACTACTCATGCTGACAGCTAGGACTGAATTGAAATAGAGATCTTTTAAAACTATGTAATTGACAGTGGCTGATTTCTCAGGCTTATGTGACAGTTGGCAGTTTTATTTCAAGCAAGATATCTAAGGTACTGGTAAAAAATCATTTGCTGAAGGAGTTATGAAGCACTCTAACAGGCTGCCCAGAGAAGTGGTTAAGTCATCATCTTTGGGAATATTATAAAAATGTGTAGTTGTGGCGCTTATGTGGTGGACTTTGCAGTATTGGATTAATTGTTGGTCTCACTGTTCTTAAGTATCTTTTCCAAACTAGATGATTTAATGATTCTATCCTGGAGTGCTATGTAAAACGCTTCTTTCTAAAATTCTAACAGCTATTCCATTAATTTGTGTCTGATCATTCATAGATTCTTTTTTTTGCATTTCCTCAGGAGTTCACTTGTATATACTTGAGATTGACATTTGCAATTGAGTTCATTAGGAAAATAAAATGAAAAGGGAAAGTCTTACATTTGTGTCCCTATATAAGGTATTTTATTAAAGCTGTTCCCAAGATACTGATCCAAGGGACCTGGGCAGGACGGAGACGTGGGCTTACAGGAACCTCATGAAGTTGAAGAGAGGGAAGTGGCATGCTCTGTTTCTGGGAAGGAACAACCCCTGGCATACTGGCTAACCAGGTGAAAAAACAGCCTGACAGAAGAGTTCAGGGAGTTCTGGTTGACCAAAAGCTGACCATAAATCAGTGATGTGTCCTGGTGGTAAGGAAGGCTGATACTTTTCAGGAGTGAGGTGATACTTCTCTTTCACTTCAGACCTGTTCAGGTGCATCAGGTGCATCTGGACTGTTAGATTCAGTGTTAGGCTCCTCAGTAGAACAGAAAAAAGGACATTCTGGAGTTGAAGGCCCACAGAAGCAGTGCTGGGATTGTAATATTGTCATACAAAGAGAATTTGAGATCTGGGACAGCTTGGCCTGATACAAGAAGGCCGAGTCAGATTTTATTTATGAATATATAAGTATACCTGATGGTAGAGGGTGAAGATGTGGAAGCTGCACTCTTCTCAGAGAACTCTAGTTGACAACCCAAGAGCCCCATGAAACTGTTAAACCATAAGACATTTTTATAATTGTTATTGCTTATGCTGTTGTTGTTATTACTGCTGTTATTTCAAGACTGACTGAGTACTGGAATAGGTCAAAAGTGTTTGTGGTCCCCATTTCTGAAGATACTTGAAATTTAAAAAAAGCATGACTCTGGGAAAGCTTCTGTAGCTGACCCAGGTCTCAGTCAGGTTCTGGATTAAACACTCTCAAAGTTTGACTGCCAGCTTCAGTAAATCTATGGTTCTGTGAAAACTGATAGGCAAACTTCAATGTGCCGCTAATAATTTTTATGTTGTATTTTGACTGTTGGCTATGGAAGTAAAGTATTATTAAGCCTACTGATTTTATGAAAATAGGCATAAGAATATGATACCTTTATACTATCAAAATTGCTGTATTTCTGTAATACAACAAAGAATGAGAGAAAAATTGGCAGTTTAATAATGGATTAGATTTCTTTTGCAAAAAAAAATGATCACAGTATTCACAATGGAAAGCAAACCCAAAACCTGATGGTGTTAACACAACTGTATGCAATCATGAGAGAAGAAAGAAAGTAGGAGAGATAGGTAACACACAAAACTAGAGTCTGCCCTTTCAAATTCTGCATGCTGCAGTTTTATGCTACTTACTGCAAAGAACTATATGACTGAGGTTCTAAGAAACCTAGTATTTATTTTGACTGAAGATAAAATCTCTCTTTTCATAAATATACCTTTAGTTTTCTATATAAAAAAATGCTTTTAAGTATGTGGGTGAAATCCTGCAAAAATGAAATCAGTTGGAAAAATCCTGTTTAAATTACAGAGTCCAGGACTTGTGTCTTCCTCTAAATTTACAGTGTGTGAAACAGTCCATCAGAACTCCAGAGGCAGTAAGTAAATAATTGGTAAATTAACTTCAAAATAAAAGTTATAAAAGTTAACTAGATATTATTAAAAAGAAAGGACTATGGCACATGCTTAGTACATACCAATACTAAGTTTTTAACTAGGTTATTTGAAGTCCATTGGATCAAAATGCCGACTATGTGAACCGTGCCTTTACTGTTTCACTTTCTCAAGTATCTGTGTTGAAGAACTACAGATTAAAAAATTGGTATCACTTTCTACATAACTTCAATAAATATGCTGTGGATTCAGTCGGAGTTGTTTTATTGGGGGAGGGGGACAGGCGGTTAAGGTGAGTATATATTTTCCTAATGAATGTCAGGCAAAACAAATTTTCGTTTCAAACCAGGTTTGTTTTCAGTCCTGGATCGATTTTCATTAGTATTTCTGCATTTATCTTTTTTTTTACTTTCCTGACTTTCTATTGAAGTCTGTAAAGAGGAACAGGTAGTATTTAAAGATGGGTGACAATACTGAATTTTAGTTGCACAGCATTCTGAAAAAATAAATGCTTGAAGAGTTGAAGAAAAATTCTTAGGTTTCTATTACTTATGTTTGTATGTATCAAGAAGCATAACCAGCGGGTGAAGGGAGGTTATTTTCACGTGGCACTCCATTTTTGCGAGACCTCAGTAAGAGTATTCTGTCCAACTCTGTGGCCCCCAACATTAGCAGAATGTAAATCTGTTGGACTGAGTCCATAGAGGGCCAGTTATGGTCAGAGAGCTGGGGCAGCTCTCTCATGAAGACAGACTTAGCAAGCAGGTGTGGCTGTGCAGAAGAGAAGGTTTCAAGGAGACCTTTGACCTTTGAGTACATAAGAGAGGCCTACAGAAGGGCTGGAAAGTGAGTTTTTACAAGTGCATGTACTGTCAGGATAAGGAGAAATGGCTTTCAACTGAAAGAGGGTAGATTTAAGTTAGACCTTGGGAATAAATTCTTTACTGTGATGGTGAGGAGGCACTGGAACAGGTTGCCCTGAGAAGCTGGATGTTGCGTCCTTGGCAGTGTTCAAGGCTAGGCTGGATGTGTTTCTGAACAATCTGGTCTGATGGAATGTGTACCTGCCCCTGACAGAGGGGCTGGAACTTGATGATCTTTGAGGTTCCTTCCAACCGGAACCATGCTATAGTTCTATGTAGATGTCAGATTTGTATAATTATTAGTCATAAAATAATAAGTATTGTTCATCTGTTTACTCTTAGATCTAATTGTTAGCTTGCTTTCAAAACTGAGTTAGAAGTCCAGTGGTGACTGAAGATTTGTAATACAAGGCATTACCTCTTTCACTGGTTGGAAGTGATAAAAATACATCTCAATACATCTTGGCCATTTATGGCTGACCTCTAGTGTGCAGTAAAGCTGTGTAATTTAATAATTCTGTTTTTGAAGAGACTAAGTATAAGAACTGGAATTGAAGTACAACAAAGTGATAAAGAAACTGCTTAGTGATGGTGAAAACAGTTGTAAAACGAAAAAAATCCATTTTTTTGATTCGTCTAGGCTGGCTATTTTACTGTGCCAGAAGGAATTTGCAGGCGGATCACAAAGAAATGTGAATATTTGTGCTTTCTGAGTGGCAGAATTCCATAGGTGGAAATACTGTGCTACAATACTGAAATTGTCCTCTTGCATTTAATTATTCATCACTGAAATGTCACACACACACAGAGTAAAAAAAAGGTGAATGTAGGTAGTTCAGATTAGCTGAAATGACAGATTGGATAACAAAAGATTTGAAGGCCTCAGCTATTCCTTCCGGTGAAAATAGTAATCCTGTGGTGTTCCATGCAATACAAAATCATCTTTGAATAGGAACCGGGGTATAATGGTATGATGTTTCCTAATTATAACTAATCAGCTACTGTTGCTACCTTGGCCTTCTACTTAAATAAAAAAGAAAAGGAGACATGCATTTTTCTGTTCATCTGGTATAGAAATTGATGGATATCCAGAGTACAAAAAAAAGTGTTTCTCTAAAATTTTTATAATTTAAAAAAAAAAAGAGTGATTTGCACTAGAATTCTGGGTATGAGTGAAGAACACTTGTGGTAAATGGATTAGTTTCCAGGATTAAGATAAGTTCAAAGATTATGAAAATTCTCAGAAATGGATGGCTATAAGCAAATTGTCAGATTAAGTTAGAAATGCAAATTTTACAAATGCATGTAAGATTAATGTGGAAAATTTATATATATCTATTGCAACCTTTTTTTGATACGTAGCATACTTACACTGAGGTATATATGCAAAGGTTGTGCATGTTAATTACCACTGGCTATTAAAAAAGGAGCTCAAATGCAGACCAAATATAATATTTAACACCCATTTATATACTAATGGAGTGCTAAAATCATATTTATTAGGTTAATATCTATGCAATATTTTTATAACTTAAGAACTCTTTTCCTTTAGGAAAGGGAAGGCTTTTGACAGCTTGAAAGATACTTTACTATTCTAGTGGATATGTATTTAATACAGTTTTTTTTTATTTCTATGGAAGTATGTAGATGTTCTTATGCCATTTGAATTCACAGGAATCTTACAAATGGGTGTGATATCAATTACTCTCCTGCTATGCAACAGCGTAACTCAATACAGCCAAATTTGCATCTATGTTAGTAACAATAGAAACCACCAAATTTCACACAGGTTTATTTTCTACTCTACCTCACAGAATGGCATCTCAGTATAGATGGTATTCTAGAATAACTTTCTTCAGAGCATTTGGTTTATTTAATATTCAAAGCATGTGAATTCTGTTTTTTTTGAAAAGCATTTTTCTTATACTAATATAAAGACGTCTTATCACAATAATAGTTAGAAATCATGAAGTGAAATATATTTTCTGTTGCAATACTTAGGCTTTTTATTCATGTTATCCTCCTGGCATCCACTTCAGCTACTTTCCTAAGCAAAAAATGGGATTAAATGAATTATAAATGAAACATTGTGATTTAAATCTAATCTGAACATTGAAGATACCTAAAGTATTCAGTAAATAAATACAATGATGTAACTTGAGAAGTGCAGTAATATTTGTCTTTGAGTCACATCAAAGTAAATTCATTTAGTATTGTTTTCAGATTTGTTCAGAAGTTTGATACAACTTCTACCTTTTATCCTTTTTTTTATTTTTTCAGGATTAGAACAAATGTCTCAGAAAGAGCTTCCAGTTTTTCAAAATATGGGTTCTCTAACAAATATGGGTTAGTAACTTCCAAATGCAGCTGTTCAGTGTCTGTCTTACAGGCACAGAGCTAAATCAGTCTGTTTCATAAAGAAACTGAGGGATCCATTTATAGCTTGTTTTAATTTAATTTTGTTAGACATACACTGACTGACATATTGATTGGACATAAAATTATTGTTCCAACTTAATGAATTAATTTATAGATATTGTGAGAAGCCCAAGTCATGCAAGAATGTGGCAAAATAATATTTTCAAGTAATACTGTAGTAAGTGAAACTTTGTTATGAAATAAGATGTTATATTTCTATACTGTTTATCCGCAACCTATGTTATATTTTAGGCATACAATAATAAATTTAAAAATAATAATGCATTTTTATATTTTAAAAACTGCATTTTCACAATAAAATGTCTTATGGTAATTGTAACGATACAAACATTCTTGATATACACTATATTTTATAGAAAATATACACTTTTATTTCATTCAATAAATTACTGTCAGGTCATGCAAACACTTCTAATAGCGGCAATAGCGTGACTTCTCTTGATAGCATTTCTCTTCTCCCAGCCTGGAGCATAATCTTTTGTGCATTCAGTCATTCTTTCTCTTTTGCTTCTGTACCAGCTTCCCCCTCCCTTTAACACAGTGTCTCATTGTCTGAGCCCTCACATAAGTGATTTTCCTCCTTTTGCCATATTGTGGAGTACGTTTGTCAGTGCTACAAGACATCACAGAATGAAAAGGAGGTCAACCAGTGGTTACGCCAGATGATGCAAGCAACATTTTCTTTCTGGTCTCCATCATCTGTATTACTTCCTTGGGCATGAGATATGATAACTGTAACTGTCTTCATTTACTCAGTTTGTTTGTCTTTCTGGTTTTGCCCTATAATATGGGTTTGGACCAGTGGCAGCTGGAGAAATGACCTTGGTGGTAGGAATTCCCCTGTAGTGGCATACATTCCTTAGTTTAGTGGTTTTGGATATCAACCCAGACTGCCAGGAAATAACTATAATTATAATTATAATTAAGAAAATTATACACCCTATGGATCAAGCTCCTTTATTTCTTCTCCTATATTTTCAGCTGGGTCACCAATCTGTAGAATCCTGTTGGTCAAGATGCCCTTAAAGTCAAGTCCAGAACAATCACTATTGGAAAAGGCATTTAGCAGGGGCACCAGGCTTAAGTAGATAGCCTGGCAATTGCTCCTTTCTTGGGTCCTTTCTAAAGGCTGCCAGTATCAAGCAACAGCAAATGAATAAAGGCAAGCAGAAATTTTACCCTATAGAGACTCCTATAATCGTGCTTAGAACAGAACTACACTAAGTACACATTTAACTATCCACATATATCAAGGGAAAAAAAAAAAAAAAAACAAAAACACTGGCACAAAGAGAAGCCAGGATTTATTCTATGAGTTTTATTTATGAGATTTATGCAGGAATTTTAGATAAAAAAGGCAACTTGGCACATACATATATTAGTTTGAATCCTCTAAAACTTTTTTCTCTTTTTATTATTTTTACACCATTTTCTTGTAGAAGTTTTTGCTTCTTTGTTTGTTTGTTTGTTGTTTGAGTCTTTTCTGGGTGGGTGAGAGTGAGCGTTTACCTAGTAAGGTCTGTATTTTTGTAAAGGCGTATCATTCTAATAAGTATTCAAAGAGGGAATTTTCTAAAGCATATGAAAGGTGGATGCCTAGATTCCAATTGATTTTTACCAGGCACTAGGAGTTTAAAATCCCATAGAGATTGATCAGGTAAATTAAAATCACTGACAGAATCAGTAGCTGAACATGAAATCAAATGAGTATCTCTTCTATCTGGATTTTATGCTCTAGTTTGTCATAGGGCATCTTTCCATTTCTCATAGTTTTGCCAAGGCAGATGTTCTGCAAATGGAATCTCAAAAGGATGTTTATAAGACATGAATGTGTAAGTGGTGCATGTTATGCTATAGAGGGGGAAAATTAGCCTATTTCAACATTGGATAAATCTCTCAAAGAGCTCTAAAACATTGAATTTCATCTTGAATTAGTTTTTGAAATGAACCGTTTGATAACTCATATTATTTCTAAGGTGTATGGTTAGGTTTGGTGTATAGCTTACACTTAGTTTTGTTCAGTTCATACCACAATTGTTATTTTAACCTTGTTGATGCAGCCAGTAGAATATTGCAGAAGGGGGAAATGAAGGGAAGAAAGGACACTTTGGAGTTTTCTCTGCCACATTACATCTGCATAGAAAAAATTAATCAGCACTATTGAATGATATATGAAAAGGAGAGAGGCAGCCACCCACCCAGAAACTCATCTGCCTTTGAAAAGATTTAATTTAGGTGTTGGTAGCTCTCCGTTACAGTTCCTAATTTTCTTCATTGTTCCACTGGCCCCTTCCCTCTGAAGTATTTTCACACATTTATTTTTTTGCTTCTAAAGATGTGCTAAATCCAACATGTTTGCATGGTTCTAGTTGAAAGAGACCCAGAAGGGTCCTAAGGGATGAACAGCTACTTAAGACGGTAAATAGATTATTGTCCTGAAAATGATAAATTGATAAGTGGGTTTCCTTTGAGAGTTAGTTGTTTACAACCGATTGGGCTGTGCCTTATAACTCTGCTTATCATTTGAATAAACCTTCTTCTTCGTTTGTGTTTACCCACTGGTCTCTTTGTTCTCCTTTCCGAGGTACTTATCAGTAGCAGTTAGCCTTTATTTTTATAGGTTTATTGAGTCTTCTTTGAAACACACAATCTCTTTTTCTTACCATGATACACTTTATCTCTATGTTTTCCACGTGGAGTGCACTCTGTTGCACATGGGTAACTGAAATCTCTGTAAGCTTTAGGATGTAATATCGTCAAAGAATACTTTTTTTTAAAATATCATTAGCATTAGATTGCCTCCAACTCCGTGAGGAAAGGGTATGCATATTCTTTCCAGAAACTTTTTTAGCCTTTGCAATAGCTGCATTTCTTTGGCTTTTCATAATTGCATTAAGTATATATATATATATATATACACATATGAATTAATTTTTGATGCATGTAATAGGCAGCCTTTGCAGTTGTCTTTAAGCACTTTATCCTGTACTTTTTACAGGGGTGACTTCTCTTATTTCAGTTTTTTCAGTACTCTAGACCTGATATCTTTAATGTAGTATTTAGATCCTTTTCTATAATGGCAACAACTTCCATTATAGCAAAAGGCAATTCCTTTTAGCTTTGTATCACCATTAGCATGTATCCTTGGCTAATTCTGTTTTCTGCAGCCAAGTGAATAATTAGAATTCTTAAAGTCCCAAAGTAGGTCCTGCAAGAACAATGTTACAAATTCATGTTGCTTTATAGCTAGTGGGTTTTTTCATCTTAGTTCAGGATAGTTTGTTAACTGTTTTATGTTCTGTAAAATAATCACAATTTGTTTTTATTTTAACCATTAATTTCCCATTTCATGACGCTCTGATGAAGAATACAGTGCCTCAATACAAAACATCAGTTGTATCGTTTTCCCCTGTATCTAAAATCATCGAGCATTTTATCTAAGAGAGTAGATTAATTTAGTCCAGTTTTGATCAATCACCATTCTGATTTATCCTGGTTGCATTGTTTTTCTTTGTGTCTCTGTCTATTGTTTGTGTCAAAGCTCAACTGTAACACATATGTATGTGTTTATACACATATAAACTGTGTTTATGTCCACACATATAGCATGAAAAAATATAATGGTGTGATTTTTTTTTTTCTTATTTGACTTACAATAGCATTAAACAGAATCCTTTATTTGGATCCTCCTAGCAACATTATCATAGTGGCTTTTATTATAGTACAGATAATCGGATCATCTTGGTGTCATGACATGATATAGCGTAGGAATATCTTTACATTTTGCCATTTTTTGCCACTTGTTAAATATTTTTCTTACAAAAGATGTTACAAACTAAGGCTCTTGGTCAGTAGGAGACTCTTGGCATGGCTTTAAAGAATGTACTCAACCTGTCAAGGTGTAACAACCAGGTGAATATAATCTGTTGCCTAAATTCAGATCTGAGCAGTCCTGCTGAATCAGTGAAATTAAAATGTGTTTCATGTTATTTTTTTAAAATGCATCACAGAATTATGCTGATATATTATACAATAGCTGGAATTCTGTGAACAATCTGTAGAATTTATTAATGCTTGTCTAGTGCACGTAAAGATTAGCTTCTTCATTACTAGTATACACATGTATTCTGAAGAGATTTCAGTGCCTTATTTCAGTAATGATTAAGGAAAAAAAAGAGCCACTGTTGTCCAGCCAGAGATAATAGTGCTATCCACATAATGGAATACTTGTTCATAAAAAGGAAAATAGTATGTATGTGGGTTTTATCTGGATTTTAATTCTATAAACATGAAATGAACTTTAAGTCTCAGTAGATTTCATTGCTATGCTTAAGTGTGGTGCTTAACCTTGGCTAGTTAATGGGTGCCCACCCAGCTGCTCTGTCACTCCCACATTCTCAGGGGCAAAAGACCAGTACAGTCAGGACTTGGAAGAAAAGTATGAGGGGTATCCACTCAATATGAAACACTGCTGTAAGGCTTGTGCTAAAATGGAGTCAGGATTTATGGCTGCCATGTCAAGGGGTATTTAGATTAGTTCTCCAGGCATGTTATTAGAAAAAGGTTCTTCCCCCAGAGGGTGAATGAGCACTGGAACAGGCTCCCCAAGGTTGTGGTCGTGGCCACAAGCCTGACAGAGTTCAAGGAGCGTTTGGACAATGCTTTCAGATACATGATGGGATTGTTGGAATGCCCTGTGCAGGGCCAGAACTTGGACTCAATTAATTTCATGGGCCCCTTCCTGGATATTCTGTGATTCTGTGGCACTACTATAAAGTTTGAATTTACGGAGACTTTGTGGAATTGAAAGTCTCTTGGCTTGAGTTGAAGTGATAAGTATATCTACTCCCTTTAATTTCCTTTCTCTTCATTGTCAGAGAATTGCAGAATCATGATTGTTTGTGTTAAAATGAATCTTTAAATATGATCCAGTCCGATCCCCTCTGCCGTGGGAGGAGATATCTTCAACTAAATCAGGTTTCTCAGAGCCCTGTCCAACTTGGCCTCAAGCACTTCCAGGGATGGGGCATCTACAGCTTCCCTGGGCAATCTGTTGCAGTATCTCACCACCCTTATGGTGCTTCCACTCGATGTCATTGTCTTTGGATGTGGTCTTCTAGCCAGTTTCTTATTCTTCTGATAGTACATCTGTCAAACACATATCTTGCCAATTTTGTTGTTAGAATGTTATGAGGGACCGTGCTAAAGGCCTTCCAGAAGTCTGCATAGGTCGAGTTGCTCTTCCCTTGTCCCACTGACACAGTTATTATAAGTAAATTAATCTGGCAGCATTTATACTTGGTAAAACCGTGTCAGTTTCCATTTACCTCCCTGCCTTCATTTGTCTTGCTACATCTTCCAGGAAGACCTTTCTCATAATTTCACTGGGCACAGAGGTGAGACAGATGGGCCAGTCCTTGCTGATTCTTTTTTCCCAGTCACCGGACTTCACTTTACTTCCACAACTTTTCAGATACGATCCTGGGTGGCTTGTCATCTCTGTCTGCTGTTCTCTCCCTCAGGATCCTGGCATGTGTCTGACTGGGTCCTATGAGTTGCGCAGTCCTTCTAATGTGAACCTTTTCTCATATCATTTTCTTTATTCATGCTTCTAGCATTCAGGCCTCTTGCAATCCCTAGAAATAAAAAAGTCATCTTTTTATAACTAGACTTCCATTTTCCTTCTGAAACAATGCACTTTTTTTTTCAAATGAAGAATTTAAAATTTTCCATAATAATTTCTATATTCTTTCAAAGAACTCAGAGTGAAATGTTCAATCCCAGCTTCTTTTTCTGTTCTTCATTCTGTTGCATTTTTTTAATTTCAGACAATAATATTAAGACTCAACTTATGTACGCCAAAAACTTTTTTTTTGTGATGCTCAATTCATTTCTGTCTAAACTGCCATTAAAAATGTAGTACCTGCTTTGCTATTTGTATATGTATTTTATTTTTTCAGTGTCAACTACAGTGCATTGTTCCATTTCAAAAACTTGGTAGCTATTTAAGATTTTACAATCAGAAAAACCATTTGAGAACAAAAAAGGTAAGATAAGTCCAGAAGGAATTTTTGCAGGGCAGTGAGTCTATCATTCTTGCATTTTTAAGAAAAAGAGTCCCCTAACTGTGTTTTGTTTCAGGTGAAAGCTGGGGCCGCTTTAGCGTGAAAGTCAAGTATTTCAGCTCTATCTTCTTCTCTCTCTCTTTTGTTGTTGTAAAGGCTGGAAGGCTTTTTTTAGCTTCTCTTACTTCCTAGTCATTGCATGAGGTTAATCTTAATAGTAATAGATGTTCTTGGGATCTAGTCAGATTAGTATTTGCAAAGTGTATTTTTGTACTTAACTGAGTGTTTGATTGTACTTACTTTAGGAGATGTAATTGCAAAAAAAATGCACCGACATATTTCATACCACTTAAAATGTATTCTCACATTTAATAGCCATTTCCTTCAAGTGATAAATAATCAGAAAATAACTCATGTCAGTTGACCAAATGTTACATGTTGTCTGTGAGCTATCAGTATGCCCTCCTGGCACAATAAGGGTGTCTTAGGAAGAGTGTTGCCATAAAGTCAAGGGAGGTGTTCCTGTGCCCCTACTCTGCCCTGGTGAAGCCTCACCTGGAGTGCTGTGTCCAGTTCCGGGCTCCTCAGTACAACAGAGACGTGGAGCTGCTGGAGAGGGTCCAGTGGAGAGTAACAAAGGTGTTTAAGGGACTGGAGCTTCCTTCTTACGAGGAGGGGCTGAGGGAGCTGGGCCTGTTCAGCCTGGAGAAGAGATGACTGAGAGGGGACCTCGTCAGTGTCTATCAGTGTCTGAAGGGCGCATGTCAGAGGATGGAGACAGGCTCTGCTAGGTGGTGCTGAGCAATAGGATAAGAGGCAATGGGCAGAAAATGATGCACAGGAATTTCCACCTAAAAATGTGGAAGAACTTATTTACTGTGCAGGTAAATAAGCACTGGAACAGAGAGATGGTGAAGTCTCCCTTACTGGCGACATTCAAGAATTTTGTGAATGGAATCCTGTGTTCTGGGATGAGACTGGTTGAACTTAGATGACCCTAATGGCAGCCTCTTCCAACTGTACTCATTCTGTGATTAGCTTTACTCAACTATTTATTTGCATTTTGGTCTTCAAATTCAGTAATGACAAGCTTTTAACTCTTATGTATCATAAAAAGTATAGTAACCTCATCAAACAGTAGTCTTAATTTTATATTAAAACGGTGCCTCTTCGTATCTTCCTCTTTTGATTTCTTCTTTGTAAGAAGACGACGGTCATAAATAAAGTTTAATCTTGAAGACTGAGTGAAGTGAATCTTGTGTGTACTCTCCAGAGTTTTTGTAATAAATAAGGGGGATTTAATTATGTTGGGGAACAGATTCTGAAAGCTATTTTGTACGTTTTTTTTCTTTAATAGGGTATGTCATAATATTTTTGAAAAGTAGAGATCCAGGAAGCACTTCATTGTCATGTATTACTTGACATGTTTAATTGCAGGTATTCTCTTTCCTTGATTTTAAAATCTTCCAAAATTCTTTAAAAATAAAAATATTTTCCATTCTTCTCTGAAAGTCTCAACCAAAGGTAAAGGTATTATTCTTGTAAGTGTCATGGAATATTGTAGCAAACTGATTTAATTTCTTTTCTCCAAAATAGATTTTGGAAATTGCCCCTCTTGCTTTTATGTGTGTATTTGTTTGTGAGTATGTGTGTGTGTAAATTTTCACATCCTGGAAATAAAATGCTATTTAGTGTTTACAAAAATGTGCAGGCCCTAAACCGCTTTCTGATTAGTAGAAATGTAACGTAAACCAAGCTTCTGGTGCTTCTATCTTGCTGCAAGTTCATTTCTATTACATATATAGAGAAAAATTCCTATTTAAAAGGTTAAATATTGCTTAACCTCCAGCTTCTGTTTTTTTGTAAGATTTTTTTTTTTTTAATTAATCAAAATATTCCAAACATCAACTTCATGTAAGCATGTACATGGTATAAGTAAAATTTCTAGTTTCCAGAGTTTGGAGTTTCACTGTTGTTGTATCACTTTGTTTACTACTGAGTCTTTTTGGTGTAAAAGCAATCCATTCTGCAGCCTGTATTATCCCTTCTTTATACCTGTGTAATTCCTCCTTTGTAAATTCTAAAGAAACTCAACCCAAACTAAACCAAGATTCAGGACTACTTTGTACAAAGTTTTTGTCCTGATATTTTTTGTGGGGATCTTCTTAGTATTTATTTAACTTCGAAGTCCTTCCGTTTCTGATAAGGAATATATAAGAGGATGCAGGTTATCAAGTTTATGAAAAGGATTTTTAATTTATGCATGCTCTGTTTCCATATCACAGTGGGAATATTTTCCATTCTTATTACATGTATTTTTATTTCTTTGTTTTATCTTCCCAGGCCTATTTGTAAATTTCAGATATAGGCGTAACATTTAAGTGCTCAGTCTGGTATCTTAGGAAGTGCTGCAGAAGTTGTTTTGAAATGTTTGAAATAAAGGGAACTAAAATCAAGGTCTAGAGGAGTAACTAGTCCTAGAGTTTGCTTACAGTATACTTTTTTTTTTTTTCCTGATTCAGCAATATGGGTTTCTGGTATTGAAAAGTTAGTATTTATGGCAGTCTTCAGACATACACACTAAATTTCCACAGAATAAAGAAAAATTATCAGAATGAAAACCCTCTTTGTGAGTGGTTTGAATGAAGTTATGATTCATGAAGGCTCTGACATTGCTGCTCTTGCTAACCCTTGGATCAAAATACAGTCTAAATATGAAGTATGGTTTAAAATGTAAAGTACCTTTTTAACACCTTCTTTTTAGGTAAACCAGTGATTAAAACAAATATGAAAATTCTAATCAAAGTCCTAGGGAGTATTGGGAGTATTGCAGATTTTATTTACAATAGAACTACTGGACAGTCTGGTGCTGGGAGTGAGTACTTCCATGAAGAGGGAGAAGAATCATTTTATAACTGATACAACTGTGTCACTTTTTTAAAGTCTCAGCCTCATTGTAAAGGTCCTTTAGTTCACCTAAAATCAGTCACTCATGTAGTTGTGTCAGTTTTCATTAGATCAAACAAGGAGAGGAACAACAGACTTGAAATCATGACTTTACTATTATTTGCATAACTCTCATATTTCTACTCACGTTTACCGGCTATAAGCCATTTTTTTTCAGAACTGATTTCTCATAAATTCGAGGAAAGATCGTTGCATTAAACAAATAGGGATCTGTGTATGGAGTCAAGGAAGGAGCAGTTATTCTGTCTCCACGCATCCATCACCATTCAATTCCAACACATTAGAGGGATCTTAAAATGACTACAAGCCACCTAGTACCCAGTGCCTTAAGTGCTGCCCAGATGCTTGAGTTCCGAAGGGACTTTTGACAAGGCTCATACACTCCAAAGCATCTGCTTATGAAGTTTCATAGTATTTCTAAACTAGTATTGTTGTAATTTTTCTTTGGACAGAAGAGCTTTGTAGGTAGTTCTGTTTTCTCCTCAAGGCACCACACATCTCTATTGAAGTTACTTAATATTTTAACACTGAATACTCTACCCCAGTAGTGTCCCTGGGGCAATGGGTAGTGTCTTTTGGTGGGCGGTAGGAAAAGCCCATACCTGGAGAGCAGTTACCGTTTTCAGGAAAAGCCAGGTAGGGCTTTGGGTAATATAAAATGAGCTGTGAAGTAAGGTACTTTTCTCATGAGAAGAACTCATGTGGCTGTGTATGATCAACTGCAGAGCAGCTGCAATTTTCTGACATTGTTTCAAAATGACACACAAATGAGGCAATCACTGTAGTTCAAGCGTAATGGTCATTAGTAAGAATGTATTACCTGTGCCCAGACACTGGGTTTCAGTAATGCAACTTCTCACCCACAAATATTTATCGTAAGTAATTTAGGATTAAACGGGTTCTTCATTTTTCATGCTGAATTGGGACCTGGAGGAATCATAAGGAAAAGCATGTTTGTGTTTCTGGAATTTTTTCTTTGCAACGAAGTCTAAATTAGGTACTGATTTCTTTCAGAGACATCTTTTATCTGTTTTTTAAAGATGATGAAGTTGGGAACTAATTATTGTTAGTTTATTGTATTATTTATTGTATTATAGTTTATTAGTTTATTGTTATTAAGTATTGTTATCTTGTTGTTATTGTTAGGAGGGCTTATGAATATCTTGTTGGTCTGAAGGAAAAAAGGTCAAATATTTGCTGTTTCTAGGATCTGGATATGCTGCTTGATAGCATTTTGGTACATTTCAGAGGGTCATTTGGGGTTAGATCTGCACATACATGGAGATGAAATGACTGAGCATCCAAGTCAACAAAAAGTAAGGGGAGAATTAACTGCCTATTTTTTACATGAAGTAGATGAACTGTCAACACAAATTTGACTGACTGAGAGATACATTAATATATCCTGGAGACTGTGAAGACTTTTTCTCTCTCTCTATTGGTATATCTTTTATAATAACACTTCCTCCTCCCTTTTCTCTTTTCCTTTAAGATGCCAATTTTTCTATTTACTTACGTGAGTATGTGAGATTTCTCAGTTGAAGGCAAGTAGTGATTACCACCTCTTGGCATATCTTTGTGTTTTTCCCAGTGCCCAAGGTTAGAACAGGTTCAGTGAAAGACCTCCTTCTTGTAATAAAGACATAAGGCTTGTCCAGTAAGCATGTGTCCTGTTTAAAATTCAGGGAAGTAAATAGTGGCTGGAGAGTCATCCATGACTCATCTAATCACCTTCATAACGTTATCCGAAAGCCGTGTTTTGTTAGCCTGTATTGGTAAGTGTGGTGAGCTTTCCAATAGTGTTGAGTGTGGTGAACTGGTGGATTGCCAGTGCTGGGAGTCATGGGATGGAGAAGGCAAATGAGCCTTAAGCCTCAGTGTGAGGTATGGAGGTGTTAGATAGTTGAACAGGAAGGAGGGAGAGGAGGTGGAGAGGAGATCAGGTTGTCCTCCTGATGACCCCAACAAGCTCCATTAATGGATCTCAGGGCTGCCCCGCGTTTTGTCTAGTCCAACAGTCTCTGCACTCCTAGCGCTGACAGTGCCTTGAAAATTAGTGTGTTTAACCCTATAGAAATGTGACATTTCATTGGACGATGTACCAGAACAACACAAAGATAATACTTCTTCTGAGTCTCATCATGGGAGTGTATACTGCTTGAATTATGTTAAAAAACCCCAAGATCCCTAAAACAGATGTGCTATTTAAAAAGTAATGGCTATGTAGACTATACTTTTGAAGGAGGAACACAAAGCTTGATTATTCTTTTGATGAAACTGACTGTGGGTAAACATATGATCGAAACATGTTTTATCACAGTATTGATTACATTATGCATTAGTTGCAAGTTGATGTGAGAATGTAGATAATTAAATTACTTTTTCATGTTGCTAGGAAGAAGAGGATAATTTTTTTTTCCTTGACAAATCTTGTCCGTTTGCATAAACTTCCATTTTTACTGGTTCTGGTGTTACATTTGCATGTGATAATGAAGGCAGAGTCATATAAAAAAAAAAATCTGACCAGAATAACAATACCTTGCTATAACCATTGCAACACTTCACTGATAAAACACTCTTCAGATAGATATGAAAAGAATTGTGTTAATTTTTGGAACACAAGGTTCACTTTTCTATCTATAAGTAGCCCTGTTAGATCCATAGTAAGGAGAACCTGTAGCACTCTTTAGAATAATTTGATTCACTAGTAATTAAATTCCCTTTTAAAAATTATCATATATGCTTACATCAGGATCTTCTTGTGCCTTCTTTGAAGAGGTGTATTTTTTAGAGCTGTGTTATTGGCAAGAGCTGTATTGAAATTCTTGACTTGAATATATTTTTGTCCATGGGTATAAGAGAGATTAAAAAAAGAGGGAGAAAGCTTGTGGTCAGTTCTAGTTGCATGTAAGTTTGCATATAAAGTTGAGGGATTTATGGGGATATTTATTTTTGCAAGCTCTACTTGCAACTTCTTAGTGTTTTGGGTTTTTTGTGAGGTTTTTTGTTGGTTTTGTTTGGGTTTTTTTGTTTGTTGGTTTGGTTTTGTGGGTTTTTGGGTTTCTTGGGGGGGGTTGTTTTGTTTTTTAATTTAATAAGCAGCCTGGCAAAGACATAAAGAAATGAAGGAAATAAAGCATCATTTGACTTTTTACCACAGAAACTAGTGACTTTTCTATCAGAAATTGCATCAGAAGTTATCAAAGCCCGTTTAATCATGCATAGCAATGCTCAAGTTTAATTAGAAAATAAAGGTAAGGATTGTTGTTAAAATAATAAAATACCACTTTACTATGTGTGTAGTGTTTCACTGATGCTTACTGTAAGTTCAAGAGTGCAGTTATTTTTAACAGATATCTCTAAAAATTACATGTATAGTATATGGAATTATGTAACATTTTTGCATATTGGAATTAAAGCCTAAGACTTTGCAAGGATTTGTAGTGTGTTATTAAACTGTAGTTAATTCATAAATACTGTTTTACTTCTTGAATTTTGAATAGTCTGTGATACTCTTAACAGAACCCCAGCTAAATCATACCAGCGGTGAACAGTGATTAATGCAGTGAGCGAGGAAAGCTCAGCATGCATGAAGGGAGAGCATAACAAGGACAAAGCAGACTCACTGTTGATTGTAATGAAACTGGATTCCCATGAGGGGTAGCATCATAATATTACTTCTCTCTTT
>WBMY01004229.1:37700-57555 GCA_013397315.1 Donacobius atricapilla
TTTCATTTTAATTAGGTATTGGCCATTGGCTGTTCATATTCTAGATTATGTTCACTTATTGTCATGTGGGTCAACTAGCTTACTTGAAAAGGTAGTGCACTTAATAGAGATTGTAGATAAAGGTTAAAAGTAACAGTAGGTTCCTACTTTTAAAGTGCAGTTCATATTTTCTTTTTCTGGTATGCAGTATTGCGTACAGAGTATCGATTCTACAGGGCTCAGGTGCTCTTCATTAAAATCACATATTTTTGATCATATCTTCTCATCGTTTTTAGTTCCGGTGACATGCTGAATTTGTCCCATCCTGGCTTGATCTTGAATTTTTTTAAGTCAAATACAAATCAAGTAAGTGTTCTGTCCAGTCAAACATTAGGGCTTGATCACAGAAGTGGTAAAAGCCCATTCCTATTATCAGCCAGTAATCAAGTAATGTTATCATGAATCAGCATAAATTAATATGTTCACAGCAATTCTGTTATTCTTTGTAAAACAATGATAGTCTGTGTTTTATAAATAGTAGTTACAGCTGTGAATACTCACAGAAGAAATGCACAGAAGCAAGAAGTTGCTGACTTTTTCTATTAGAATTGTAATCCTCACTCTGTCTTTATTTTAGTGAAATTTATTGTAAATTGCTGTCTCTTCTATCCACTGGTGGTAAATGTGAAAATAAAATAAAACCAACTTAAGAACCCCAACGGAGCCCTCCAGTGAGAGGAATGGGTTTAACCAAGACATTCTGCAGTAAATAAAGCATGAAGATATTGAGTGTATTGAAATGGTGCACCAAAACTAGGGTAGTTGATGTGGTTTTACTTGAACTAAAGTTAATTTAATTGGATCAGAATTGAAGAAACATAAAAATATATTTGGTATAGTAAGCATATTTGTTTGTATGAAGCTAAATCAAGCTTGACTTTCTACATTTTTTCATAAGTCAATTTACATGCTCAATAGGATGGTTGAACTGGATGATTGACGGTTAGACTGGATGATCTGAAGTGTATCTTCCAACCTTGATGATTCTGTGATTCTGTGCTAAGATTTGCTTATCAGAAATCCTAGCTGAACCTTCCCATCGCACACAACTTACTGTGAGAGAACCTCTGCAGCTGCAAACAGCAGTTAGGAGGTGTGGGTTTTGGCTAGAAATGTGATGATACAGCCATACAGTTTTATATTCTTTGTACTCGACACCAAATCTTGCCTTTTTTTCATTTCCTCCTCCTAGCTTACATCAGACTTCCCAAGGCAATTTTTGTTTGAGACCATTAAGCACTGATGTTTTTTTCCTGAAGTCTACCTGCACTGAAAAGTAATTTTGCCTGTATGTTATTTATTGTACCATGACAACTACTACTGTTATTATACTGTGGTGGGATTAATAATCCTTCTGACTGAGATGCAGTGTTTCAAATTTAGACTGTTTTAATGCCTCAGGACGGTGTTCTGCAAAAATTGGTTTGCGTTGCATTTTAGTTCATCTCTGGTTGCATAGGTGTCAGAAATGGCTAATGAAGATAGTTGGTTTCTTCATGGAAATAAATTACATTAAGTCACCTACTGGAATGATCCACTGATTTTATACAGGTAGCTGTCAGCAACTATGAGACATTTGTAATGTTCACTTCCTTCTTACATGGCCGGATTTGAATTTAGAGAAATGACACACTGTCGTTTTCTGAGCATACCAATAGTTGTCTAGCTCAACATGCTCAGATTAGTCAGTTTCTGCCTTTGTTTTATAATGCAGTTATACATATATTGGAGTGCCTGTAGATATATTGTAAATTGAAAATAGTATTTCAAAATATTGTAAATTTACTGTTTCACTTGCAAAACAGCTTCCTAGGCAAGTTATTTTTTTTGTCCGTAAGATACTAATGATTTTCCAAATAGCAAAAGTGTGCATAATGACCATCAATCAAAACAAAATAAAATTGTCTTTTGACTGTTTAATCTAATGACTTACGTATCTTTGGTCAGAATGTTTTTTATTTATTAATAGGTGGTAGTAGAAGTGGAGTTTTGTGTCCAGGGATAACGATGAATTTAAAATGCAGCTAAACTTGTAGTTCATTTGATCCCTCTGTAATACGAACCTTCTACTGCTTAAAGTGGGGTTTTCTAATACATCTGAACTATGGAAATAAAATGGGAAATGAAATTGGAAACTATGCAGTAGAGTAAATTTTGAACTAGGTTTTATCCTTCTTCAAGTGGGTATTGTTTTCTCAGCTCTAAATATATGGCCCGTAAAAGTGGCCCAAGGGAGCCAAACCTTTTATGTGTTTTAATAAGCTAAGTGCTATTATAAAAGAACCATTAATGGTTTTATTTTAATTCTAATTGGATATTAAGAAATACAGACTCTAAATCATATGTAGCTTGTTACAGGTTTGGGTTCACAAGTAGAGGAGTCGAATAGAGTTCAGGCTTAAAACAGTAGTTACAGGGTCTACATTTTTGCTAATTTTTGCATAGCATTTCATCACATTTTGAAACACATAGGCTTAACTTCAAAACATACAGTAGACTGTCATTCTCCAACAAAGCCGTGAGCTCTGCGACTTTAAGGAAGGGATGGTGAGGGATAACATAACACTGGGCAGGACTGAGGCCAGAGCATGGCTTCACATCCTAAGGATCAAGTTTAACTGGTATTTTTCAGTTCCCTTGATAGTTGCTGTGATTTTGATCAGCATAAGCAGATAAAGAGGTATCACAAACGTTGAATTGCACCATGTTTGGAGAGACACGCTGGAATTAGTAGAGTTACACAAAAAATGAGGTTGGGGCCTCACAGTCTAGAAACTAATGGATATTTGCATTGCTAATCCTTTCTGTCAAAAACCTGTATTTTGTGTGATGCTTACATTTATTTATTGTTGCAGTACTTACTGGAAAACATTTTAAAAACTCTGGGTAGAACATGTAGTAATGGTATTTCAGTGTGTATCAACTTCTGCTGGGCTTGCGTTAAAAATAAATATTGACAAATCAGGTTTTTTTATTTATGCATACTGTGCAGATGAATGTTTTTTCAATAAAATGTTCCTTTTATGATACAACCACACAGGTACTGTCAGAAAACAGTTATCGGACCACGCATGTTAAATAAGGCTAGAGGTTTTACAATGTTTTGTTACTAATCATAAGGGGAATGGTTTCTGTTTCTACATGTGATAGAAGTTTTTAAAAACACAGGGTTTACCTTCCCTATGAGTTATTTTAAAAGTTATGTTAAAAAAAATTAATTATTACTATTTCTCATCTTTTAAATGCTAAGAATTACCAAAACAAAGTAAAGAAAGAACTCTGAAAGGTACTCATTGGGTTTTCTGTACTATATTTTGTGTTCACTGAAAATTAAATAAGTTTCTAAAAAAAAGGAATTCAATGCAGACTTATTTTGAATTAAGTGAATTGAAATGGGGATTAGGCAAACTTTTGTTTTTTGAAAAAAATCATAATTTTTTAATTATTAATTTCTACAGAACAAATTCAAGCATCATAAATTCCTTTGGTAGTCATGGAAGATGTATTTGAACACGTATTTTAAGGACTGAGGAGCTCTGTGCATTTTGATAAGCTTTGAAATAGATAAATAAATAAATAGATAGATATTTTCTAGCAGTAACAAAATCCCTAGTATAACACAATACTGCAGCCAAATCAACGTTTTAATCAGGATTGCTGCTTAGATTTTTTGTTGCTGTCATTATGGAATGTATGAATTAATTGAAGTTTATTAATTTTTTTTTTCTTTTTACATTTTTTACAATCTGTAAAAAGATTACACTTGAATTAGGACTTTGTGGACAACAGTTACAAAACTCAGGAAGATGCTAGGGGGAAAAAAAGTTTTGAAATATCTGTGAAATTTTTATTTTTGGAGTTGAAATACCCAGGCAATGCTGAAGATCCATATGTAATNCTGATTTTTTCATAACTGAATTGAAATCAGATAATTTCTAATGTTGATAACTGGTTGTGCTTCATAGAAATTATGCTAAATTTAGTTTTTTGGAAGTGAATTCCTTCCACATGAAAAAAAGAGTGAAGTATGTGTGAAAAGGTTTACTGATGTTTTTGTGAATGGTCTGCTCTTTCATAAGTGGGAAAATACAAAGGCTACACATTACTATGTTTTGCAAGATATAGCCTAAGCTTCATTTGAAGGAGCAGGTACTACAGTAGAGTAGAAATCTGGTTTCTGATGGCCTAGAGTCTCAGTCGTGAGCTGTAAATGCATAGCGCCTTAATGGAGAGTCTTTTACACCTTAGCATTCACTTCAGTTTTATGCTGAACTAATGACAAAGAGATCTGTGAAAACGTGTCTTTTAACTTCTTTTGCAGCTGAAATCAGATGACTGTGTTGCAAGGACTTCCCTTCCACTGCTGAGGAAGTGTCAGCCTGATCCTTCTTCCTTCTTTCTGGTCATCATAACCATGCAAAATGGTGTATTAGTGAGAAGCCAAATAAGACAGGATATGCCAAGGCAGAACTTCTGTGTCTGACATCTGCCTCCCCCTTGAAATGATGAATAGGTATCCAAGACGGGTATTTGTCCTCCTCATTACATCTTGTAGCTTGAAGTTTCTGCTTAGGCTCTTGCTGGAACTGAACAGGAAAATGTTGCATGCCACGCAAATGACAAAGGCATGTTTGCAAACATTTGCCAATACAGTAGTTGAATCTTCAGATAAATAACTCATCATAGTATTTTACTCATATTTAAGGGATGGAACTATCTGACTAAGGTTTATTTAAAGAAGGGAAACTATCCGGTTTTCATTGTCCTCTGTGAACGTAAATGAGAAGGATGTCTGTTACTGTTACATTGCATCGTTTTCAAATGTGCGGCAGTAAACTGGAGTAGCTTTTGAAATAATCTCTGTTAAATACCATACTACAGTTTTATTATAAGTAGAGAAAAAAGAGGGAACTTGTCAGCTCTAGCTTCGTCTGATGTATTTTCTCCATTACAGCTAAAAGTTAGTGGAATACGAGTACGTAAGAATGTAACAATTAAAAACAAAATAGGTACTGCAGACAGTTTGCCTGGCTTGGCTAGCTACTTACATAACTGGCATCTCTGCTTCTTACAGTGTCTGGAAGTTTTCCTTTATTATCTCTTATTATAGTTTTAAGTAAGAGGTCATTATTCCTTTGAGAAAATGTGAAAATTTGAAAAAAAAATAGAAAAGAGGTGTATATGTGACTTTCTAGACATGATATTTCAGGATTATTGTTGGATCTTGTATCTACAATATGAGATAAAACCTGCTAACACTGAAATGAATTTGAAGCTAAATGGTTGATCAAATAGTTTCAAAATTATTTTTTTAAATTACTCTTTCATGTTAATGGAACTCATGGTCCTAATCGAATACAATGCGTTTGTTGAAAGATGGGGTGAGTGGTTTATAGCAAGATACAGGAGTGGGAAGATGTGAGCAGAAAATCTGTGATTTAGAAACAAGACAAATGAGAAGCAAGGTCTGAGGATTTTCGAGACACAATCTTGGTTGACATAGTAAGGTTGACAGAAGGTGTGGAAGGAGAAACCAATGGAGAGAAAAGCAGTGAAAGTTTTGTTTTGCGTAGGCTAAGAATTAATCTAGGTTTCATGGGATCAAGGATTTCTTTGTTTTATAAGAAACAGTCTCTAACTGAGTAGAATAATGGTTGGCTGTCTTCTATTTTCAGGCAGACATACCAACTTTGGTGATTACAACTTGGTTTATGCTGCTTCTGCTCCTACATATCAGTGGAAGTGTGGATGACTTGGGATTTGTAGAAATACATATTATACTGTAGAATTCCTTTTTCTAATAGGAATAAAAAGCCAACTTTGTGAAGATTTCTGTGTTTTTACATAGTGGGAAATGCTAGAATCAAGGATACTCGTGTAACTTTCTATTTCCCTATGTGGGTGCAAGATAATACAATTACACAGGCTTTCTTTCCCTGGCCGTCTGCCAGGGTTCAGGCTCAGGCTCTTTGCTTTAAGCCCTTTGCATCTTTCTTTCTTTACTGAAGATGTACAAGGAATAAATCAGGGAATTGTGGAAAGTAAAAGCTTAAGAAGGTCCGGAAAGATGGCAGTGCTATAGAGCATGTCAGGCAGGTTGTTAAGCAAAAAGTAGGAAGTAGTTGCTATTTGTACTAGGTAAAGTTTTTGATAGAAGGGACCCACAGAGGTGGCTTCTGTGCGAAGCTGTGTGAGGTTTCCCCCATGTCCAACAAAACCAATGCCAGATTGTAGCTAGATGGACCTGCCAGTGGCCGAAGCCAAGCCCATCAGTAATGGTGGTAGTACCTCTGGGATAATAGATTTAAGAAAAGGAAGGAAGTTGCCATGCTGGGCAATTGCAGCCAGAAAAGTGTGAGGAGTGGGAGGGAAAATGACAGAGAAACAGCCCTGCAGACACCCAGGTCAGTGGGGAAGTAGGGCGAGGAGGTGGTTCAGATGGAAGAGCAGATTCCCCTGCAGCCCATGGTGAATACCATGGTGAGGCAGCTGTGCTCCTGCAGCTCCTGATGAAGCAGACACCCATCTACAACCTATGAAGGACCCATAGTGGAGCCTTGTGGAGAAGCTCCTGCTGCAGCTGGTATGCTGAAAGGACTTGTGATTCGCAGGGGGATCCACGCTGCTTTAGTCTTTTCCTGAATGACTGCACTCCGCTGGAAGGACTTGGGTTGAAGAAGTTCATGGAGGACAGTCTCCTGTGGGAGGGACTCTGCACTGGAGCAGGGGTGGAGGGTGAGGAGAAGGGAGTGACAGAGACAAGGTGTGATGAATTTAGAGCAAAGCCCATTCCCTGTGTCTGTGCTGCGCAAGGAGAGGTGAGGTAATGGTGTTTATAAGATTTGGATTTATTTCTCATTAATCTTCTCTGTTTGATTGGTAATAAATATATTAATTTCTCTGAGTCTGGTTTGTCTGTGACAGTAACTGGTGAATGATCTCCCTGTCCTTCTCTCTACTCCACAGGCTGAGGAGGGGAGTGATGGAGGTTTTGGTCTGCATCTAGCACCCAGCCAGGGTGCTTCCAGCCAGGTCAAACCCACTGTGCTGCTTGACTACGTATTTGTCACATAAATAGCTCTTTTTGAGATACACGAGGTCTTCATGAACAAGATCAATTTTTGCAACTACAGTTTAACTGCAGCCTAAGTAAATATCTAACATCAGCCATATGATACGTTATCAGCTCTTCTATAGTAGTGAAGGAGTTCAATGACAGCCATTAAATATTTAAACTTTAAAATAGTAACTTATAGAATTCTTCATATTTTACAATTAGATAAAAAATTGGAAGTTCAGAAGCATGCCAATCTGTATGGATGCAGAGTGCTATCCTGAGAGAAGTACAAAAATGCAAATTCATGAAACCAATGGCATTTGTCATTATGTAGCTTAGTTTGTTTGTATCTCTTTTACAGCTCCAGAAAGTAAATGTCTCATTAAATACTACAATAGACTGATATTTTATAGCAGAAGGAGAGCTGAAGTCTCAACTGCTGTAAGTTATCAATGGCATATTTAATGTATTGGCTGGGATGTTTATTTCACTGGAAAACAGAGTCTGGAATGATCTGAATGATGAGTATGTAAGAAAAACTTTCTAGCAGGTAAGAATCATAGAATGGTTGAGGTTTGAAGGGACTTTGAATGACTTTGCAATGGACATGGGTACCTTCCATGTGCCCAGGTTGCTCAAAGGCCCATCTGCATTGGCCTTGAGTACTTCCGGGAATGGTTCCAGTGCCGTGAAGTTCTCATAGGAAGAACTTCTTTCTTATGTCCAATTTAAATTTACCCTCTTTCAGTATAAAATCTTCACACCTTGTCCTGTCACTACAAGCCCTTGGTAAAAATACTCTCCATCTTTCTTTTAAGACTCCTTTAGTTACTGGAAGGCTGCTATAAGAGCTCGCCAGAACCTTCTCCATGCCGAACAACTTAGCCTCAGGTTCTAATATGAGGCTGGTCATTTGGGTATCTACTGGCTGTGATCCCATATTTCCTGAACTGATACAAGACATTAAATGCCTGTTACACTCAGTGGGCAGAATGAAAAATAAAGAGTAATTTGACCCTAAAATTTGAGATTGGAGTCAGTTTCCTGATTGAGGAAGTATTTTGTGTTGGTTACAACTTGAAGACATACAATGTCTAACTGTAAGCTCTCGATTTCTCACTTGGCTGAAATGGGCACTTTTCTTAGTAAAGGAGATAATTGATTACTTTTCAATATATTTTCTGTAATTTTACTATCTAGTGAGTCAGCAGCAGTGTTGTTTGTGAGTCAAGCTGATGAACATTCTCCTGTAACAGTTTTGATAGTTACAAACAAGAGTGCAGAGACAGTGACTTTTTTCTTCTGTGTTTTGTTTGGGAGGCCATTTTACAGGTTTGTGTAAACCTGCATTGCAGGCTATTAAAGATAAGCAAAAGTTTAGTTTTCCATCTTTATCCACAAAAGAGACTGCCTAATCTTCCCCTCACCTGCATTTTGTTCTGATGAAAACTCCACTATTGTTAGAAAGTTAGCAGAGTTCATTTTAAGTGCATTCCTGCGGACTAAAACTCTCTTATATTTTCAATGTATTGTGTTAAGTCTGGCAATAGTCAGCTGTCATGCCTTATCTTATATGTACACTGCAAACATTTTTGGTGTAAGATTAAGATTTTAAGTGTTCTTGGAGGAAGATTATCCTGTCTGTTTTGGCTGGATTTAGCGAAGTCAGATCCTATTTTATGAGGGTCCTAAAGGTTCTACAAAGACTAAATAATGCTGATATAAATCAGTGTATTATTTATTACTTTGTAATGTAATTCCTGTTTATCCTTGTTTACCCACTCATTAGCCTTATTTCACAGGGATTTTTCTTGATTTCTTCCAAGATTACAGGGAGGACTAACAGACCTTAAAGAAATTGATCATGTCAGTCAATAAAAAGAGAAACTTAAGGCCCAGTACCATTGTAGCCTGGATATTTAGGAGGACTTTTGAAACACAGAGGCATGATGAAGTGCTGCAAAGAATTGCATTCAATACATATGGAGATTTCTTATATAAGAACACACAGATACATAGTTGGCATCATTTCACAGGGAATACTTTCACTACAGGCTGTTAGAATTTCTATGCCAGTGTAAATTTTTATGCTGTAGGATCAGACCTAGGTTTGCCAAACACATAAAAAACATGATAGATTTCCTTTCATTGCTACAAACCAGCTTTGCCCTCTTTCCTCTATCTTGCCATTCAAAAAAGCTGAACTCTAAACAAACGGTATGTAAATTTGAAATGTTTATATCTCTTTCTCTTCTCTTTGTAGTTGTTACCTTATGAGTATAACTCTAGAAATTAGTTATGACTAAGAGAAATTAAAATGAATTAGCATCTACAGTTAATGAAATAAGAATAAAGATTAGGATAAATAGATACCTATTTTCTACTTGCTGAACTGCCCATACGTCTGAAATAAAATTCCAGAATATTCTCTTCTCTCCGGTGACCAGTGATATGACCTGAGGGAACAGCATGAACTTGTGTCAGGGCGGATTTAGGCTGGCTATTACGAAAAGGTTCTTCACCCAGAGGGTGGTTGGGCACTGGAACAGTCTCCCTACGGAAGTGGTCACAGCACCAGCGTGACAGAGCTTAAGGAAAGTTTGGACAATGCTCTCAGACATGTGGTGTGAGTCTTGGGACTGTCCAGTTCAAGACCTCAATTGGACTTGATGATTTTTGTGAGTCACTTTCAACTAGGGTGTTCTGTAATTCTATGAAAAGAAATTCTGTGCTCATACTTTCTGAGCAAAACCGATATCCGGTCTTGAATTTTAGTAAATTAATTTTAAATTCTATTGAAGAAATTTTTACAACATATTTATATTTTAATCTGCAAAACTCAAGCACAGTATGAATCAGTTCATCAGAAACACAGGTTTGTTTTTGTCTCATAGGAAGCTGGGCAAAACTCCCATTTACTTGCTAACTTTGTCTGTGATGTAGTATGAGTGCCATTCACCCAGATAATTAGTTCATAACTTAAGGAATGTATCCTGTATTTTCTGTTTGTGTTTATGAGATGGTAACTGCTGCCTAACTAATAAGACTCCATTTGATTACTTGACATGGTGAGTCTTTGAGCAGAGGTAGGAGTAGTATCAGTGTATCCACCCAACTTTTAAGCAGTCACCATAGGCTGCACCATAGTGCATAAGGATCTAAGCTTGTAAACTTTATTTTTGGAAACTATGTAACTAGTAATCTGATCAGAGTACTGTGCATTTGCTTATTAACCTAAATCTGAAAACAACAGACCTAATCTTCAACTTATATAAATTTAAGCAGTATCACTGTTACTAGTGATTATCAACCAGCTTAGAGTAGTGAAGAAATTCTCATTTAAGAAATCAATTTACCCGTTCATATTGTGCATATTTCCCTCAAGAAAGGGAAAATTTTACACAAAGACATGTCATGGGTAAAATGTCTTGAACAAAACATAGTATCAATTAACAACTTAGGTGACTTTCTAATTAAATAGAAAGAGAATATTTTCAAAACAGTCCAGTCTTCAAGAATTGCCTAACTCTGATGATCTTTTACAGAAATTTAGTTGTGTCAGAAACACAGACAAGTTTTGTAGCAATGTGGCAATTCAGAAAAAAAGCTGTTTTCCAGCATCTTACTTGTGTTAATATGTATGCACATTCACTGGGCCATATATATTGGACAACTTTCATTTTGTGAACCTAACTGTAAAAATCTTTAGAAATTCTGTATGTGCTTTGTCTTGAAAAACGATACCAGTACTAGAGTACAAAGTCTAGCTATATGGTGCAAAGGCGGGCTCTGTTTAGGAATATCAGGCAGCAGGTGTTCTTTGGCACCAGTATTTCTTCTGTTGTGGTCTGAAGCAAAATTTAGTGTGTTGTTCACAGCATTTTAAGAATCTAATCTCTTCATTCTTAGAAAAGCAGTTAAAAATTGAAAGGCGAATCCATAATGGGTTTAATCATCTGTGTGAAGTATCCAGGGTGGAATTTTTACTTCAGTAGTCCGAGTGTTTTTGCATCATGCACTCATTTCTATGGTGGACTTTTTAGACATTCATCTGATCTTGGGAGTAAGATAGCTGCTCCTATAAGTAAATGTCTGGACATCAGAGGTAACTGTATGACTTTTTAATCTGGTCTTCATTGTTCATTCACACAAAACTATGCACACCTGCTTGACTTCCATTGTCTTATTATTTCTTTCAGAAAATAGGTTAATTTAGTCAGTCCTGAAAGGTCACAGTTAATCAGAATGTGGGGAAGAACATGAGTATTTTCAAATAACAATGATGCAGATAATTGGCTCTGGCTCTACAGCGCAAGATCCAATATTTTTTCTATTTGCAGTGCTTGGAAATTAAAATTACTTTATCATAGGGATTCTGCCTTTTAACAATGTAATGCTTTAGCTGTTGGACTGATTTCATACTCCTTTGCTATGGTGCAGAGGAATCACCTGTAAACAAGATAAGGAAGAAATTGAGGGCATGGTGGAAGCATTCACTGGGAAATGATCAGAAAGCTTAAGAAATAAGCCCTTACTTCGATCAGAAGGGACTTAAATTCTCAGATCTGAGAGAACAGGGGAGGCTCAAGATACGTATCAGATAAAGAACTCAGCTCCACTTGAAAAAATAAAATGTGCTTGTGGGTTGAAAAAGAAATTTGACATTCAAGTGTTACAGGAGATCTGAACCTGGAGGTCACCAGTATGGAAAGATTTACACACCTATATGAAGCCTCATTTTGATAGTGACATAACTAACATCTTTGTAATGGATTGCAGAAAGCAAGGGAGCTAAGTGTGTAATGGATTGGTATAGGTTTTTTTGGTGAGAAATTATAAGGAATTTGAAAGTTCTTGTTGGATAGTTGTGTCAGTTCTGATGTTGAGCATAGTTGTGATTGTCTAGAAATGCTCTTGGTACCTTAACCATTAGGCAGGCAGTGTAGCCTGATTGTCCACAAGGTCCATGTAGTTACTCTTTCGCCTGCCTGAGGGATCTGTGGCTAACAGTTAATTGTACTGCCTTACCTTAATTAAAACTGACTAGAACATGTGTATATGACTGTAATTACAAGATTTACTGATGTATGGGTAAACTCAAAGGTGAAGATGCTTTTGACACTAAAGTGTTGGGGGTTTTTTTCTGATTCTCTAAATATACATATTAGCCTTAAGTTCTCAAATGCAAAAAAATTTATGTTTTTTTTGCTATGTTAACTTATATAGTCAGCTTTACAAGTTCTGATTTTTTTTTCATGGGTGGTAATCTGTTACCTTGCTCTGAAAGCATGATTATTTAATTGAAAAAACAGCAGCTCTTAACTATAAAAGGTAAAGTATGTCTTCTTTAAATTAAGCTACCTCAAGATTTTTTTCTTTGTATTTCTTTTTCTGAATTTATATTGAGAACATAAAATAATTCCCTAAAAATCTGGTCCTGTATACACTATATTAATTTCCTCATTCTTGGTATCTCTATATCTGGGCATATAGCTCTTTGTCTCTAGGAAGGAACACTTGGAAACATCTTACTGCTCTTGTCCTAGTAACAGGGAACAGCTTCAGAGAAACGACTACATCCAATAAGTAAGAACCTTAAAAATAAACAGATAACACAGGCTTAGATCATTATGTTCGTAGCTTCTGATACGAGGCAGAATGTCGCAGATTGGAGTTCCTTGACAAGTGGAGGCTCCTGCGCTGGGAAGAGTAAAAACTATTCTTCTTTTAACTCTACCCAGCAGATATATTTGTGCATACCCATGCACAACTAACTAAGTATTCAAAGCAAAAGGCTTTTATATGTAGTGTTATGCTAGAGGCTGATACAAAAGTTAAGCATGTTCGTATCAATTTGCTATACAGCTGTCTATTGAGGAGGGAGAAGACATGCAAAGGCTTAAATCTTTTATTCTTAATCATTAAATGTGTTGCTGGGGTTAAGGCCAAACATATAAAAAATACATTTGGTATTCAGTGGGCTGATTTTCATCTCTGACAGTAATAATTTTATATTAATTCTTCTCCCCACCATCCTTTTGGTCTGGTACCATATATTGTGTTACATAATATTGTTACTATTGCACTGAGAAGTTAAGAGTAATGAAACCAAAACCTTCAAAGATTTTTTTTTCCTGGACTTTTTTGAAAGCTGTCTACTTTTAAAAAAAGGATTTCTTTTACAAGAGAAAGCATCAAAGTCTAACTTCTCAATACTTATTGCTAATTCTAATTAGAATTTTTTCCAGCTGTGTGTGCCAGCCTACGACACAGTGAGATGCCAAATTATTGAACAACCAGAAGCTGCTTTTCTAAAGGCATTCAATGAAGGAAAAGTACATGTAGTTATTGAGACTTGTGATTTATGAACAATACAGTAATTCATTCAAGAGGTTTTGCTGTTATCTTATGAGAGGCATTGCATGTTAAAAACCATAAATATTTAATTACAACTTTATAGACAGCCCTTTGGTAACAAGCAACTATTATGCACACTAAAATCAAGGTTTTCAAACATTCTTAATTTTTTACTGAAGATATATGGCTGACCGGCATTATAGTAATGCATGAAGATCTTATTTTTACTTAAATTTTTATTTCAGTAGAGCTGAGGTTCATCTTGTCTTAGGTTATCCTTCTGCCCCATGTGACCGGTGATTTCTGCTTCTCTTTTGCTTTCTTTTTTTTTTTCATGAAATTAGCTTTTTTTCATCTTGTTTCACATTCCGGTCTTCCCACAGCCCAATTAATTTTATATTCGAATATTTGAGGCCAGTTATTTTGTGTTCTATCTGGTGACCTGCCATATCCGTTGCATCCCCAGCTTCGGTAGTCTAACCTCTTACCAATTTTTTTTAGTAGTTTCAGTTTTGTTGTGAGAAATCTGTTTCTGGTTGTCTTTTTATATTCAGATGGAAAAAAAACAGAGAAAAATTAAGTTTTGCAACAACACAGATTTTATTCTACCTTTTGTATTCTTTATATAAGCAGATAGTAGCTTTGATGATGGAGTGCAATGATTGATCACTTGATATTTTGAATAGGTCATTGAGATTCAGACACAGTGAAATTTGAATCCATTGACAGCAAACCAAGCTTCTCAATTCTCTTCAGAACAAACAGTCAGCCATTTTGAAGTATACTTTCAAAAGGCTGCTGAAGCTTGATGTGGAAAATTGTATTTTCCTTAAATCTCTAATTTCTGAACACACATATTTGATCTAAACATTTGTATACATGTTTACTGTTATCTAGATGAATATTTTAAGTGACTGTTATAATTAACATGGTTTCTTAATTAAAGCATTGAATTCTATTATTTAAACAGACTTATGCAATATTAATGATATACCACTGAATTTGAATTATGATGCAGGATGATACAATTTGCAGAAATAATTTATTATCATTTATAGAAGTACATACCTCTTAGTGTACTCCTTTGAATACATACCTCTTAATGTAGAATGAGCGAATCTTACTCACTACACTTGTGCAATGTGAGCTCATTTCCTTAGAGAAAAGAGTGTTAATTAAACCAACAAGTTGCAATACTGGTATGCAGAGGACTGCAGTTTTCAAAGACTAATACGTTTTTTAAATAGCTACCAATTTCCACTGACACTTCAAATTTAGATTTGAGTGTGGTTTGTTTGTTCATTTTTGTCTTCTTTGCCCTGATAGAAGTGTCACCCGTGTAGTAAGTAGATAGGAGTTAAACTGGAACATTTCATTCAATGAGTGAGCACAAATCCTTACACAAATTTTGTAAATACAGTGGCAGTAACAACTATAATACTCCTTCCTATGTTCTGCAACATAATCTAAGTAGCATAATCCTGGAAGTAAGTAAATTGAGACATGGAGGTTAAGTAATTTGCCTGAAGCTAAACAGCAAGCAATTAACAGAGATGGGATTAGAATTACAAAATTTTGGCTGTCAGCCCTCTCTTCTGTCCAGGAGCCAGCTGCCACTTTCAGTGCTTTTGGCTTCCAGTTCTATCTCTTGAGACTAAACTTCAGTAAATTTGTTTTCTTCGTACTTCTTAGATATGAACTGAAAAGGAAAGCATGACTAGGAGTGATACTACTTTATTATTATTTTTATAGTGGTTGTAAAGACCTATCTGCCTTTGCAAGAAAATAAAGAATGAAATCCTTGTTGGTAGTTATATTTTAGTAATTTCTGCTTTTCTTTTAAAGATGACCCTGAATCATGCTTTCCAATTATGATGGAGATTTCAAAGTGAATATCTCTATGACAGGGCAAATGTAATTTTCTTCTTTTTTATTTTAAGAAAAAGGGCTTTATTGTGTCCTACAAAGTCCTATGACCTTCTTTTAATAGCATACTCTTGACTGAATATCAGTTATATTTAGTGTTATGATTTATTGGTATCTCTTGTAAAAGAGAAATAAATTAATATCAAAGAAGAATGGAAATACAGTTATTGAGAGACAGATGAGATAGATGTAAGTTAGGCACAGCACTGTGGGTTGGGATTATTTTAGATGTATTTCTAACGACTGAAAATTATATTAAAAATCACTGAAGTAACCTGAATAATCATGCAAGATTCTTGTGAAGCAAGTGCAATGCTACACTGATATACAGGATATCAAATAATTATATTTTCAGTGATTTTCAATAATAGGTGGCAGAATAGATGTCACTGTATTAAGTGATATTACATATCAGGATTAAATGAACTTCTGGTGATTAGAGGTTTACCTTTATGTGGTGATATGTTTCTTTTGGTTATGTTTCTGCTTTTTAATTGAATCTGTGATCTGGCAACACCGCTCTTGAGCATATCTTTGTATGTGGTTTTAGTTCTCTTATTCTTACATGCTTTAATATGCTTCATATTTATGCTGGCATAACTTTCCTAGAGACAATCTAGAAGAATTTAGCTCCTGTATAGCTTCATGCAGCAGATGAACCTTGAGCGCCTTATGAGTAGTATTTCTTGCATTTTTACAGTGCATTGTACTTAGTGACAGGAAAATGTGGTTGGTATTTACAACGGGACCTGTACACAGTAGGACTCTGAAAATATACAGTATCAAAAATATTGCCAGTGTAAATACATTCTAATCAGTGTTTTGATGTCTGCATAGCCGTATCCCAGAGCAGGCTGCCTGTGCTGTGTTAACCATACTGATGTATCGTAAGTGACTTGTAGGCAGAGAACTGGGACAATCCACTGGGGCCTTTAGTCACTGAATCTTTTTTAATATCTATAAACAGTTTTCTGACCTAGTTAATGAATGTCTGCTTATGCATCAGCAATGCATCTTCCTATGGGCCATGCTAACGTGTCTTACAGTACAGCTGAAGGTGGGCTGCATCGCAGAGCTCACAGAGCTTGCTGGTAAGAGGCATGTATGTTCTGTCTACTTGGCTGGACATCTAATTTAGAATTCATATAATTGATTCTTGTATGTAAATGGTAAATATTGGCTTATAATTAACAGAGGGATATGTTGATCAAGTTTCAGGATGAAGCAGACCTACCTTAGTAAGAAGGAAAGAGATTTATGGGTTTCTACTAACTAGGTTTTTAAATTATTATTATTTTATAGCAGCCTAAATTATACTGTCTTCTTTTTTTACGAGTGTAGCGCAATAAATTATGCTTATGTCAAGTCATGTCATCTCCTAATGCTGGTCTGCAAGTAGAAAGTCATCTTGAGCCCCTTAATGCCCCACATTGCATATGCTCATATGGACTGTGAGATTTGATTAGACACAAGCATACTTCTGCATGAATAGGAATTATGACAATTTGCTTATGTGGATGCCTTGTCAAGCATTAACACTGAATCATATTAGTATGTAGACTTAGTATTATTACTAGATAGTTGATTTTGTTTTCACAGTCAGTAATAAGCATTTTACCCTTTATATAATGGTAAGTATGCATTTTGTTGTTTTTAGATAAAATAAAATATGAGTGGAAGTTTCATTTCATTGTTACAGTGCCCCATTTTTATGCTTCCTCATTTTGGTACCAGTATTTTGAGGATGTTAGTGAGACTGAAACACTTCTAAAGGTCATCTCTCTAGTCATAACCCAGATATTCCAAGTCCCTAATTGAAACTTGCAGTGTCTCCTTTATTCCTACCTTTCTCTTGGAGCAAAACTCTTCGGGAAAGAGATCAGCTTGCTTGGCATTTTAAAATTGACTGCTTTTACTTTACACATTGAAAAGGAGTGTCAGCTCTCAGTTACCAAATAATTCATACGCAGTCTGCAGACATTAAAATTTGAAAAAGAAGCAGTAGAGAGCTTTGAAGCAGAATTTCCTTTCATTAAATTAGTGAATATGACAAGGTTATGTAATATTCCTGGGGGATAAAGTGGTGCACGTCACTAACCTTTTAGATTCAAGAGGCTTCATGCTTTTTATTCGCTACTGAAAGAAGGCTTAGTACTGGATTTACTAGCAAGGTCCTCTTTCTAACTCGGGTAAATTAAGTCCCACCTAGCTTTTACATATAATTTTGTGATAAATACTGTGTACATGCACCAGCTTATACCTGTTTTGTATTGTGCATTTGAACATGTGCTTGTGACTTAAAGGCATATCTGCAGCTGGGTTAATATCATGAACAATGGGTTGATAGTGCTGGAATTCCTATAGGCATGGGGGAGAAAAGGGAGAATTCTTGCCCTCCTATGCATTTACTGGATAGTGAGTATTACCTAGTCATATGCCTGCATCTTTCAGTGCTCAGGTTAGCCAAATACTAGAACCAAACTTGCTGATTCTCTTTTCTTGAACTCTAGTGTGAACCAGAATTTTTGTGTAGAGACAACTGAAGAGATCATGGAGCAAGTAAGGGGAGGTGTATAAGCAAATGTATACCACTTTTGTTTTCTGTAGCAGTAATTAAATGAAGGCTAAATTTTGTATTTAAGCTAATGCATATGTAGCACTGATAGCTAAGGCTGTACACCCCACTTGAGGAATGAAGGCAGGAGGGCACGGGTGTGGGGGTAGGCCTGGCTTTGGGAGGTTTCTCCTTTAGTCTGATCATCTATGAGACTGACTGTGACAGCTTGTAAGCCCTGGCTCCCTGTCAGGCTTAGCACAGTATTGCTCTGATAGGACAGTAGTCAATGGTTGATCCGAGTTTTAGACTAAATGTCCCAGTAATTTGTCATTGAACTAGCTTAAATTATTAGTAGGTTGCCTGCAACACTTTTAATAGACAAAGAACAACAATAAATATTTCTTCGGCTTCTTTCTACTTCAAATATTATGGTAGTGGTCTATGCTATTAGTAAAAGGCTTTTTTTTTTTGCAGGTTTTTCACATAAGTTCTTCATATTTGTGAAAGCCTTTTTCTTTCTCTCAGTTATTATAAGATAAATATGAACATATGTGTGTGTGAATGATATTACTTGGCAAATAAACGTCTGCTGCTGTCTGTGTTAGTTTGTATACCTCCCATGTCCCTAGGGCTCGGATAATGTCTGTCTCTAAAAAGGCATACATAATCCACAATGAAGTGAACTGGTAACAAGGTTTGCAGAGCTTAGAGGTACACATTAAATACCTGCTATTTTAACGTTAGACCTTCTGGAAAGTGTAATCTACCTATTCTACTTGTTAGGCCTTACTTTTAAGTCCGTAATTTGACTTTGTATTTCAGGGAAGAATCAACCTAATGGCCAGCCTACTGCACTGACACTGCATTGCAGGAAATTTGAAAATCTAAAAGATAGGGTTGAATTTTCATATTTTCCTTGAGACATCAGCAAGGGTTTTTTTGTGTGGGTTTGTTTGTTGTTTGTTTGTTTTGTTTTGTTTGTTTTGGGTTTTTTTGGGTTTTTTTGTTTTTTCATTAATTATTACTATTTTTGAGCTGCTTACTGCATCTGTAGTGTTGGTATGCTCTGGCAGATTGAAGGTTGGGAACTGGAGATGACTGCTAAATTGGAAAAATAGCCCCAAAGAACCAACCAGAAACCTCTCTCAAAAACCAGTCCTTTGGTCTGAATGCTTTTGCTTTTAGAGGAATAGATGTAGCAGAAAGAAGGTGGGGAGATGAGTGTTTCAGTTATATTATCAAGATTTTATGAGTATTGTAGGGGCTGAGTTTTTAAGAGAATGCTGTGATGCCTGTAAAGTAAGATAGCTTGATTTCCTTTACCCAAACTTTCGGGGAACGCGTGTTTTTACCTAAAAATATTTTCTTGTGAACCAAATGGATCAAGATTTTCAGCTGGACTTAATTGGCATGGCTGAAATGCCTTTAATAGTTGAAAGATACAAAACTGATAATTTCCATTCACAGGATAATAAAACTATTCAGCTGCTCAGAGTACGATGACATCGGAAGATTATGTTGTTGCTAGTCTTCTTGCTGAAGGATGTTAAGGCAGGGCAGTTTTAGGAAATTCACAGTGAGAAACAAAAAAGCACAGCTTGTGACTGACAGAGAAAAGCTTTTAGGAACATACTACTTGTTAACTTAGGAGTTGCTTTATGCAGATTTCATCAATACAAATTATTTCTTGTCCTTATAGAAATAAAACCAGCTTTTCTCACACAGCCACTGTGCAGGTCCTCTGTAAGTGCAGGTTAGAATTAAGGTGAAACAATTACTTGTAAAAATGATCAGTCCAACTGATGTCGCAAACTATTAATAATGAGTAAATTAGAAGCTAATGCTGTATATAGGGGTGTTTTTAAATTTCTGTGAAGTCATTTTCTATTAAGTACTATGTATTTATTTTTTATATATAT
>WBMY01004248.1:0-42695 GCA_013397315.1 Donacobius atricapilla
GGGCGGAGGGCAGGGGCCGGGGCCGCGCCGAGCGCACATGGACCCGCCGCCTCCAGCGGCCGCCGGCGCGAAAGGAAGGGAGAGCGCCAAGAGCCCGGATAGAGCTGCCCCCGCCGCCGACGGGAGTGACGCCCCTTTCCGCCGCACGGCCCGTCCCGCCCCGCCGCGGGGCGCCGCGGGAGATGCAGTCCGGCCACGCTGGCAGCGGGGAGACGCACTCAGGGCACGGCCGGGCACCGACACCGGGGAGATATGATCGGGGCACGGCCGGCACCGACACCGGGGAGATATGATCGGGGCACGGGCGGCACCGACACCGGGGAGACGCGGGATACGCGGTCTCGGGCCGCCCAATCCGCCTGAGGAGCTCGGCCGCGCTCGAACGGCCCGATCATGGGAGCCGCGGTCCGGCTCCGCCCGCTCCGCTCCGAACTTCTCGGCCGCGCCAGTGTTGTAAGGGGTCCGTTGTTTTAGCGAAAATCTCTCCTTTGAAAATCCTTCCCGCATCCGCGCCCCGTTTCCCGAGAGACTCGTGTGGCTCAGCGAGGAAGGGAGGGGTGCGTGGGGGCATGGGTTTGCTTTATCGTGGGCACGGGGTGCCTGCCGTGCTAGGTTTTAGGGTGGTGGGAAAAGAAGAGAACGAAAATCTTGAAGATGTGTCAGTTTTGTCAGAAAATCAATATAAACAGAGCTGTCGCTCGTGAAAGGTCTAGGAAATGTGTCTTATGAGGAGCGGGTGAGGGAGCTGGGGGTATTTAGTCTGGAGAAAAGGAGGCTCAGGAGGGACCCCATCACTCTCTCTGACTCCCTGAAAGGAGGCTGTAGCCAGATGAGGGCCCGTCTCTCCTGCTGTGCCTGCAGAGGATCCGAAGAAATAGCCTTAAGATAAGACAGAGGGGATTCAGATTAGATGTTAGAAAAAAATGTCACTGTGGGGGTGATCAGTCAATAGGTTCTTGCCCAGGTTCAAGAGACATCTGAAACTGGTGCTGGATGATGTGGGTTAGAGGTTATACGGGCAGTGCTGGGTTGGACGGGATGATCCTGAAGATCTCTTCCAACCATGACAATTCCACGATTCAATGACTCTGGAGGCTTTGGCTCAGTCACAGAGTCATAACTGAATGGCTTAACTTGGTCCTCTGTAAGTCACTTCTGTAAGCTTCATCCTAGAAGCTTTGAGCTCTGAAGCTATTTCACTTCCATGAATAGTCACGATAAAATGAGCAATGCTATTTATACGTTAGTGAGTTGTAAAATTTAATTGGCATTATGCAGTCATTCACTGTCATGCGATTGGCACTATGCAGTGACGTACTTGAAATTTTGGGAGTTATTTTTATGAGAGGAATTTATTGAACAACCAGCTAAAAGCATCAAGAAAAAAATTTCACTAACACCTCATCCTGGAATGACTGAAATGAAGGCACCTATGAAAGAGAAAAGCAGAAATGCAAATACGGAAAGTAACAAAATTTAAAAGTGATACAATTTAGAAAGTTGATGAAGTGCACTATCTCTTTACAGTTAAACATTTTCAGGAAATCCAGGCATATCTAGAGTGTCTTTGCATATATGGAACAGCATATAATTTTTCCAAATTAGTGATTTTTCCATGATTGTCACTGGGCTAAACCCTGGGTTTCTCAGTTTCTCATGCTACTGGTTTGTTGGTGTGTTTTTTGGGTTTTTTTTACGTAATGCTAAAAATTATGATTTACGTTACATAGCTTTTTCTTATTACAAGTGTGAAAATGAGCAACTAATTTATGAAACTAAACTGTGAAGCAGCAATGAATGTCTGCCTTTATAAGTAAGCACAGGAGACATACAGGCCCAGATGACCCAAGTGGCCATGTGACATAATTTTGGGACATGATGTCATATACTGTTCTTTTATGAGTTGCCCAGATCTGCAGTCATATTTCAATTCTAGATGTTTCCCAAAATGTTAAAAAAAAAAAAAGTGAAATACTGTAGGTTCAATGCTATTACAAAATACCACAAGGAAGTGTTTTCCCTGCTTTTGCTTCACAGCACAGATAAGAAGATCAAATCTCCGTGTTCTTTGTATCCAAGGAGCAAAGCAATAATGCCCCCAACCAGGGTACTTGTTGGGAGTTAGATTTGTTTCTTTTTTACTGATAGGATTCTTTCCCATAAGTTGCTAGGAAACTAACTGGCTTATAGGTACTCAAGCAGAACAAAGGGACCAAAGGAGAGGAGCTGTAGCACCTGGCTACACTTCTTTTGTCTCTGGGAGTTTCTCTCGGAGGGGGAAGATACCATACCGCGAGTTTTGCGGGCAGGAAAAGGCCTGGGCTGGGGGCAGCTGCTCTCTCACTCTGGCATCAGAAGGAGGATGGTCAAGCTGTTGCTTACTGCGGGGAGAACTAACTATCACTAGTGGAGTCCAATCCTAGGAATTTACCGCCATCTGCTCCTGTGCCCAGGAATTCTGAGCTCGCCTTCTCCTGCCCTGCTGGAGCGCGGCTGCCGCTGTCCCGCCACCGCCGCTTTTTGGCACTGCCCTGGGTCTTTGCTACGCTGCAGCGCGGCACCCCCTGCCCTGCCAGGACATCCCTGCCGTTCAGAGCTTCTGATACATCTCATCCAGCAGCCCGGGATTCCTGCTCATTCCTGCTGTTCCAGTTTGGTACTCCTCAGAGTCCTGCAGGGACACCGGGATCACACCGCTTCGGACTTCGTGAAGCAAAGCCTCTCCTCCATCCCTTCCCGTCTCGGCCGAGAAGGCCGTCACGAGGTTCCTGGTTTCTGTTTTGTTAATGCCATAGTTCTTGTTGTTTCTTTGCCTTATTACATGTTCTAGTAAAGAACTGTTATTCCTACCACTCATCTCCTTGCCTGAGAGCCCCTTAATTTAAAAATTATAATCATTCGGGGGCGAGGGGGGTGTTTACATTCTCCATTCCAAGGGAGGCTTCTGCTCATCCCTAGCAGACACCTGTCTTTCAAACTAAGACAGTGCTAAGCTGATCCACCAACTTATGAAACAGAATATATCTCCTCTAAAAATAAAAGCAAGTACTTCAAAGGGCAGAGGGCTCGTGATGTGCTGGTTGTGCTCTGTGTCAGATGTACAGATGTGAAATGCTGCAAAGATAAGCACAATGGGATGGGAGCCATCATCAGCAAAGATGCTGTGGCTCTGGAAACTTGTGCCAGACCTGTTCCTGTTTGGATACAAAAGTGAGAAGGACAAAATAAAAAAGTTGTGCAAAAGAATGTGTAAGAAACTGTCCACCGTGAGTACTCTGAAAAAGAAAACCTTGTATGTCCAGGAATGTTTGCATTGTCCAGGACATTTGTACTTGCATCTTTGCTTGCCCAGAAGTAATAACAATAGCTAACTTCATGCAGGATTAGTTGCATAAATTACACAGAAAACAATAAACGTGGGATTCAGTCAAGATGGACATTTCATGTTGACAGGAAACCAAATTTAAGAGGAAACATCTATGAGGTTCAAAAAAATTTCTCACAAATCTGAACAATTTGTTGGTGGATTACATTTGGATAAGTTTAGTGTTAGAGAGATGAAATAGTAAAGCTGGGCAAAAACTGACACACCAGCAGTTTGAGTGGAGCAACTGAAGAGATGGTGAATGACTTCAAATTGAAGGGACTACTGAGCTGCAGCATCCTTAACATTGAAATTTTGATTAAATACATATACCTACTTCCATCAGATACTTTCTTTGAACAGTATTAGCAGGACAAAAGAAACTTTAAGCATACCATTACAGCACAGCAATTAGTGAGAACTTTGGCCAAACCTGTTTAGCAAACAAAGGGGACATGAATAAATATCTTGCAAGGTGCAACAGATGAGTTGATAGAAAAATTTAATTTTGAAGTCAAATTTCAAATCACAACAGTTAACATTGGAAAGAAGTATGTCCTCCTAGCCAGATAAGTCTCATCAAATTCTTGGTCTCAGAAGAAAAAGTGTACGTTCTGCAGGGATTTGCTGCCCAGAACTGTTCTCTTATGTAGGAATGCTTATAGACAACCTCAGGCTGCTGTGGTGCCTCTCAAATTGTCTCGGAAAGGTCCATGTAGTATTGCACAGGCCTCAAACACTGGATGCAAATTGGTCTCAATTACTCCTGAAGATAAACATGCTCTCCTAGATTTCTGTCTTGGGGTTTGCAGTCACGTGTACTTTCCCTGGAAAGCTGGAACAATAACAAAGAGGATGTTTGTCAGCTTTAATAAAGTAATGTGCTCTTTGGAGCTGACTGTGGAGCACTGCTTTGCCTGTGTGCCTTTCTGAGGTACCATTCCCTCTATTGTCAGTGAAAAGCCAGAAATCATATATAAAGACAGCACAGCTATCAAAGATCACGTTTGGGTGCCTTTACCAGATGTTGCTAAAGAATTGTGCATGAATTTTTATGCCATCTACTTATTCCAGAAAGAAACCCCAAAGACAGTAACTGAAAATGCTGCTATCAGCTATTCTGTGCTGGAAGAGATTTGACAACAGCCAAATTAACTTCAGCTATGCAGAGCATATTCCTGCATCAACAGCATTCCAAGTGTCAACCCAGGATTTGGAAAAAAAAAATACACTTGCACATGAAGGTACTTAACCAGTCCTACAGATCCAGAGGGAGTTTGGACAGGAATGAGTGGATGAATCACCAGCACCCAAAGTTATCATGGAACTTTGCTCAGTCAAAGATGGCAACCGGAAGAAAAAGGTATGCACAGAAATACTGTGCTGATATGCAAAGTTTGGAAAGAACTATTTATATTAATCTTTAAAAAAAAAGATCAAATGGGATTAAAATATGAAACTACGAAATGAAACATGCTAGTCAACATATTTTGGTGTAAAATCATCAAACAAAGGTGATTGAGGAGTCCTCTGGTTTGGCTGGGGAAACAGTACAAAATAAGTACCTTTCTTTGCTTTAAAATATCATAGTAGGCTAAGACCCTGAGTACACACTGAAGGGATTGAGGACTAGCCAAATTACAATTCTCAGTAAAAAGGTGGTAAGTGAAGAGTGATTATTTAAGGGACCAATTTCTACTGGATTTCTAATGATACCACTATCAGACTGTATTTGGTACTTTAGGCAGTTTTGAAATAAATATAAAAATCACTGCAGGTCATTTTGAGAATGACATAAGATTAGCAAAACAATCCTATGTGGATGGGACAAGAGCATAACTTGAAAAAGAAACAGAAATGCACTTTAACACAGCTAAATATGAAGTTGCACACAGAAGAGCAGAAAATGAAAGATTGGAAGGATCATCAGGGATACCCTGGGCATGCAGGTTGGCATGAGCTCCCAGCAGGATGGAGTGGTAAAACCACAATCTTTGAGTTGAAAAAAGATGTCTGAAGAGGGGGAGTGGGGGGAGATGGATGTTCCACTGACAGCAAATAACACCAGCATTTATAGTTTTTAAGTATTTACAAATTGCAATGCATGAAATACCCCCAAAAGTTGTTTGAGATGAAGAGTTTATTCTCCTCATTTGTATGAGACGTACTTGAAATGTTGCAGTGGTTTCAGGTTCACCAATTTCTGTAGCTTTGACTCCAAAATCCTAATGGTTGACCTCAAGTCTCCCCAGGCACCTTCTGCCAAAGGCTCCAGGGCTGATCATGGCTCCTGGCTGCAGAGTAGAGCACATTCTTCACATCTGGTCCTGTCCTGACTGGGCCAAGGGCTACTGCATGAGCGATCTCCTGCTTGATCTGGGCAAAGGCTTGCTGCTGTTCAGGGCCCCACTGGGAAGTGTTCTTGTGAGTAACCAAGTAATCACTGGTTTTGCCACAACTTTTCTTCAATAAATGCAAAACCAGCACAAATGTCCAATTAGATTTAAGACAAAAGTTGTGAGGAGTCTTGGTTGCTGTTTGTCACTACAATTGTGCTGGGGTGAAAGAGAGATTTAGCAGGCAGAGTAAGGGTGGTTCCTTGCAGAGCTCCTGATCTGAGGCTGGCTCTAGCCAAGGGATCAGGATGCCATTGCATGCCTAGCTCATGGTTTCACAGCTCCCTTTAATCCCCTCTAGTCAGCTGGGAGTTGGCTTTACCCCTAAGGAGAACTTTGCTGAAATGTCTTCAGAATTTTGTTCTGTGAGGAAGGCACCTATGCTCCTTTATGCAGCCATGAGCTCAGTAGTTGCTTCACCCCACCAAAAACCCCAGAAGCTATCCCCACCCCCTCCAGCCAGATGGCAGGGCTGGAGCAGATGCTAAACCCCATATCCAAACAGGTTTCCCAGATGACAGATGCTGAAAACAAGATTCAGCCATTAGCTGGTTGAAGTGTTTGGAAGTGGAACAGCAGGAGTAGCAATGCTGAGATGGAGCAGCAAAGAAACAGTCACTGTAATAGAGCTAGGGATATTAAGGTCCTGAATAAATGTAAGGATATAGAGCTTTCTTAGAGCTTTTGATGATTGGGCTGATTAAAAAAAAATGAAAACACCCCAAGAAACAAACAAAACCAGGAAATACAAAAAATCTCTGATGTATGATTCTTCTGAGATCAGAAAAACTGGACATTTTGTTAATAAACATCTCCTCAAAGATGCAGGCGTCCCTCATCAGTTCTTACTTTTATCAGTTAACTCTGGACAGCAAGGTGAGGAAAAAGAGAAAGATCAAGAATACAATAGTGAGCACTGAACATCTCTTTAGTGAATAAAGTTGTAAGAGGAACAAATGTCTTAACAGGTGAAACTAGAGGATCACTGAAAAAAATTCCCAGTGGCACTAATTGGTACTTTCTTTTCGCCAAGTGGAACTGGGTGCAGTTCTGCAAGATAGGTTTTAGTGAAAACACAGGCAAACCAACAAGATTAGGGCTTTAATAAAACACACGTGCATAAAACTTGAGCAGGATGTTGGACTAGACAATGTGATGACAAACCCAATGTTTTAGGTTTTGCTATTAGGTTAGATCTATCTGCTTCTGAAGGCTGGGTTTGCCCTGTATGGAAGTCCAGCTAATCCAGCCCACAACCTGCTTCAGGCCCTGAGTGACACACAGAGGAGCAAGAATGTCTGTAACCTACAGCAGTTTCACTTCCTCCTCCTCCCTCTTGCTCTGTTTTCCACCCTGTATATTTATATTTCATGGCCCTGAGGGAAAATGGCACTTACAGAGCTGCAGAATGGTGTATTGGTGACGCCCTGGAGAGATAAGCAGCAGACCGCAACTGGTATTTGTGGCAGTAAGATGATACAGTTCATGCTTTTTTCGCACTTTTGATACAGTTGCACAGGCGCAGAAATTACAAAGGCATCAGTAGCATTGGTTATACTATTGTGAAATGAAAACTTGTGCTGAGGATCAGAGAATCAGAGTGTGACCTCAGAATAATGCCTGTGATCATGGTGTTCTCCAAGAATATCTCTTTATATGCATTACTGGAGTAGATTTGTTTTGTTTTTGCAAGGAAACAAGTATGCCCTTTCCTTATTGTTCCTTAAATAGGACCCAAAACTTATTTATTTTTTATGATTGTTCCTCAGATGGACAGCTGTGAATCTAATGTAATGTTGACTTTACATTTTGAGGAAGCATATGTAAAGAAATTTTTAGTATAAGGGGTGTGTATCTATGAATTAGTGTTCAAGCAGATGCTGATTTTTAAAACACAAGCTTTCTAATGCCATTTTTACAGCCAAAATGCAACAATAAACTGGAATTTTTCAGAAAGAATTATGAAAATACTAAAGCTGTGGAACAGGCAAAAAATTCCAGAACTTCCAACAAGTAAAAAAGAATATTTAAGCTATAATTTTAATTGTATAATTAAATATGTGTGTGAGGCTTATGTAAGCTATATGTACATTTATCAAGCTATAATATTTCATTCTATTTAATAAGACAGAGTGTTTTGTTTAGAATAATTTTAGTCTTTATAATTCTATCCTCTTTCCATTTAGATTGATTCAATAATGAGTACGGTAGAACAGGACCAGGATTTTATTATACTAAAAATTCATTCAGAATAAATTGTCAGCACTTAGGGAGAGTTTTTTATATGCAAGGAACTACAAGCACACATTAAGAATTTCAGTAATCTAGTAACACAGCATTCAGTTTGTGAACTCATGCGAGCCACACAACTCCAGGCAGTCCCATCTAGGACACACCTGTTTTTGGGAAGGTGCCAGCATGGCTCCTCAGGAGCCTGTGAAGCATTTCAGATCAGTAAAAATGATTGACCTCTAATGATGACCACAGTCTTAACTGTACATTTGGGATTTATTATAGATTTATTATAAAAAAGAAAACACATTTTGGTTGTGCTGGCATGGTACATTATTCCTTTTTCTTACTTTTCCATCTTTTCCCATCTGCCTTTCCCTCTGCCCTCTCTAAACTTGAGTAGACAAAGCAAAATACTCAGAGAGTAAATGTCTTGGTTTGAAAGAGAGGTATCTGCTAGGGAGGACAAGACCTCCCTTTGGAATGGAGAATTCAAACCCCCTCCCTCCGAATTATTAAAACTTTGATATTAAGTCGGCTCTCAGGCAAGGATATGGGGATAGGAATAACAGCTCTTTACTAGTATGTATAACAAGGCAAACAAACAACAACAACTACAGCATTAATGATAAACAAAACCAGGAACCTCGAGGGGCTTTTGTTTCATAAAAGCCCGGGGCAGTCTGGTCTCGGTGCAGGGCTCCCTTGGTGCTTCAGCACCAAGCTGGAACGGTAGAGAAAAAATCCCGGGCTGGTGGANTTTCTGGATTTCTGCATAACACAGGGGGAGCAGGTAGATAGAAAAGAAGTCTTTTATGCAGGAAAAATGTAAAACCACTTTGTTTGCTTTACAGAATATACAGCTGAGGTAATCACAACTGTGCTAACAGAAGAGGTGAAGAATTGGAGCTACAGAGCCAAGTATGTTTCTTGGATCTGGCTGCAAAGAGAGGAGACTGACTGAGGCAGGGTGAATTCTCTGTCTGCTCAAGAGGAAGCTCAGTAAAGGCAGGCATGAAAGACCCGGGGGCACACAAGGAAGTGCTCGCAGCTCACTGGGAGAAAAACTAAGATGAGATACAGAGTTTGTGAGCAGCAAATAAGCCAGCAAGTTTACATAAAAGTACTAAAAGAACCATGTTTTCCTGTTTGATTCCTGATTCACTGAGTGAATCACAGCTTTTGATACATTTTTAAAATAAATAACATTTCATAAAACTACCTTACTTTTTCATGACATTACTTTGCTATTAGAAATATTTCTATACATCATAAGTCTTAGCTGCTTTTGTTAAAGGAGTCAAAAATAACAAAATTAGGGTCGGCAAACATGAAGATATCCTAGACAAAGGATAAATAATAGAATTTGAATGTATTAAAAATACATTTTTATAAAATGAAATTATCTTAATTTTCTTTTACTTGTATTTAAGAGGTTATCAGATTAGCACTTTTATTGGGACACTCATAGTTTTTATTCCTTGCAAAGCTTTATAGTTCAGTATTGCTGTCCAAAAGAGTTTAATATGTTTTCTATTTGGTTATATTGTTTTAAATACCAGTATTTTTTAATGTAACAAAAGCAGCCATGAAGCTGGAATGTGCAAACGTAGGATTTAGGCTGACCTGCATGTAAATTGCTAAAGAAATACAGTGTATTGGTTTGGCATGAATGGTAGAAAAACCAATCGGTGATCTGTTTTGGAACTGACAGCCAAGTTGGCCAATCGGGTAAAAAGTGTACACCCCTGGGGACACACTGCTTAAATACAGGAATCTTGGGAGATTCGCCCTTTTCCGTCGGACCCGGCCAAGGTGCCAGGGTGGCCGGGTCGGGCGGGCCCAGGCCCAGAGCCCCACCGGCCCCGGGAGTCGGGTTGGGGGGCAGCTGTGCCGAGGCCGGCGCTGCGTCAGCCGAGCCGAGTCGGGCCAGGCCAGGGCGGCCGGGGGNGCCTTGTCACCAGTGAAGAATAAGAAGTCCTTTATTGTGAAGCTGTGCATCTTTAAAAGGTGAAACCCCATGTTAAGTCCACAGCCCATATGCAGCCATAGGAAAGGCTGCATTTGGGAAGCTCACAGATGCAGTGTCGGGCGGGCTGCGTTTGTGGGATCTGGAAGCCACAAACAGACTGTGTCTCTTGTGGAAAGTTACCAGAAGAATCAGGAGGGACTTGTCTCTCTCCAAAGACTGAATGAAAGACTATTTTATTAAGTGCTACTGACTTAAGAGTTCTGATGTTTTGTCTCTTTGCATTGCTTTGTGGAAAAGTAGATTGCTGCTAGGGAGGAGGGGTGTTGTCTTTAAATAGGTTTCGTGGTTGGTTTTTTGTTTGCCCTTTAGTGTATGTTAATAAATCTAGCTGTTTCTATTTTTAAGTTGAACCTGTTTTGCCTTTTCTTTTAACCCTATTCCACTAAAATGAAACTTCAGCGAATGTGATAACAAGTACATTCTTGGTGTTTCCGCCTGGTTGGTGAATTTTAACCCATTACATACAGATATGGAAACAAGCGATGAAATTGATAATACTCCAGCTGGAACACAGTCTGTGTTTTCTGGTGACTGTGGGTGCACCACTAATTGTTTATGTAGAGCAAGGTGCAACGGTAAGGTGGAACAGCAAGAGTAGCTGCTCACAAATCCACACTCCTGTGGCTTCCAGGCTCTTGGTAGCCAACAGCTGGATTAAAATTCCAGTACCTGCAGCAGCAAGGCAAGACAGGAAACATGAGAAACATACTGCCAGTGCCCATGTCTTTGTCTGAACAAGACTGTGTCTCTTCCCGGTGTTTTGTGATGTAACAAGGTGGAAAATACTTGCCCCTCATTTCACCTTCGGAAGGCACATGAACGATGCAAGCAGGACAACATCATGGTCTCAGGATTGCAAGGAGCTGTGTCAGCTTCCTCTGCGTGCTCCTCATAATCCTTGGCCCCTGCTTGCCAGCATCCTGCTGTTCCACTCCTGGCCTTTCCTGAGCTGAAAGGATTCCTCACTTCAGAATGTGAAATGGATTTTCATTCATGTTTCTGCCAGTTTGACAAGGTAAAATAATTAATTGCTATAGCTAAATTAAGGTTAGAGTTTATTAAAGCATTTGGAAAATATTGTAGTGCCAGTACAGCAAGTAATTCCACACAAAAAAGCAAACACGCTGATTCAGCTACAGTAAGGATTTCTACAGACTAATGATACACCAGCTTCTTGCGGTTATTATAATCCCACTTATCAGTCTTCCTGAGGTCTCCTTTTATTTTCTCCATGTTAGTCTTGCTCATTCAGAAATTATTATGCCATATTAGTTAATAATGTCTTACTCAAGCATCTGACACTTCCTTTCTGCAGTCACCGCTTTTAGCCAATTTTGTCGCAGGGAACGGGCCAAAAAGCTGGTCCTGTGGTTTATCCATAGGCAAAAGGGAACTACTATTTCATGCAGTAGAAAACATGCAAATTTCTTTATTGATACCTGTAGATCTGGATTTCTATATTCAGCCAAGGTATTTGACCGGAAACTTGTCTAGGACTGGGTGCATAATGTTCAAAATTGAAATGGTTTCCTTCACAGAACTGCCTTAGGTGAAAAGAGTTAATTCTTGTCACCCCATCCCCATTTGATCTCTAATCCTGATTAACAACTGACTTAGTGATGCTCATTTATTATGATAGTAAGTGCCATCAGTCATATTATAGCTTTTTCATTTAATTTAATAATTTCCCATAGGAATACGCATACTGCGGCAAGTTGTTTGTCAGAATGTCGGCACCTTTTCTAAAATGTTTCAATTAAATCACATTTTGATCCTTCTGATACTGCTCTGAATTTTAATTATTTTCCATTTCAGACTACTGGAATAATGATGACCTGAATATATTTCTTAAAAACTAACTATGGGTGTGGCTGCATACAGCAAGGGTTTGTTCTTTGTTACCTGGTTATCAGCCCACTCTTTATGGTTGTTTTCTTCAAGCACTTAGACCTTAGAGGCCAGATCGGGACAAACTCTGAGCACTCTCACTGCAGACATTTTATACCTCACAGAAATAGCAATCTAGAAGAAAATACGGCATGATATTTGCACATATTATGATTAGACCATGTATTCTTAAATTGTCAATTGTGAAACACATTGTAACAGGAAAAAAAACTTCTTCCCTTTTAGTTTTAAAGGCAATTCATGCAATTTATCTGAAGGTTGCAGGGAGTCCTTCAGAAATATGGGAAATATTTAGAAGTTGTGAACTTTTTCTCTGGTAGTATTGCCTTTTTTTAAAGCAATGCTGAATTTTCCAACTTCTTCCTTATTCTGCTTTCTTCTATAACCTGTTTCATATTCCCATATCCTGAACACACTACCCCATCTTCCTTTCCCCATTAGAATTGTTGTTCTACATTTTCTTCCTCAATCAAGTGTCTATCATGTCACTTTTTCCCAAATATTTGCTGGTCTGCACTTCCAAAGATCCTAAATTTTTCCCCTCTTACTCATTAAAGATAGAACAAATTTTCAATCAAAAGCAATGATCCTCTTCAGCAACAAAAACAGCTGTGTTTGTGAGCACAAGCAGTGAATAACTTGGATTCGCCAACTGCTATAGTTTTGGGTTCATGGATGATAAGAAGAGATTCAGAAGTAACATAAAAAGCAGCAGCACTTCAAACTATCAATTTTGGTAAAAGGTTGATTAAACCAGTACCCCAGACATTTTCTCATCTAACTTCTTTCTTAACATTAGGGGACAGAGTTAGGACATCAAATTAGGGCAAATTAAAATAAAAGGAAGTTTTCTTTATTACAGTATGACCTGCTTAGCCTACTTACAGTCAACAAACAAGATGCAGAAAGGAAATGCCAATAGACAGTTGTAACAATGTTTTTAAGAACCTGGCAGCAAGAGGAGATCATTCAGGTCCTGATAAGTTCCAGCAGGAGGTTCCATTTGGGCCTTTTTGAGGACAGTAGAAAAAGAAGCTTAAAAAAAACTTGATTGCACCCTGCAGCATTAATTTCTGTCATTACTCCAGCAGATCAGACATTGTCAAACCTACACACCCCAGCATGTGTTCAACACTGGGAGGTGGCCTGAAGCTGATTCTCCAGACCAACAATCTTTGGTTTAACTGAGCTGAAACTTCAATTCCACATTTGTAGAAGCAGAATCTATAAAGGCATCTAAAGAAAAACTAAAATGGGTCTTTGATCAGATTAAAGGTAGATTTTTATCAGCATGGAATAACTTACATATGGAAACCTTTGCCCTCCAGACAGGTATGTCCAACTACATCACTGCAATAAATTAGAAGGAATCCTTGAAGAAACATATTCCATTTAGCAGGAATATTTGAATTCTCATCTATGTTAGTATAAACTCAGCTTCAGACAGGGTATAAATCTGATCATTACATTTAATCCTCCCCTAGCATTATATATGAATCATGACTAATGGTGTCTCTTGGGGTAAGGGCCTGTGCATTCTCTACACAGAAATTTATGGCTGTGATCATTATCACAAGCAATAAACAGCAGCTTATAAATACCTCAGCTGCAGAGCAGAGCTGCATGACTGAAGTCTTGTGCAGCTGTTTTTGAGTCAAGCAAGGACTCTCCCTGCATCTCCACATCCCACTCTCCTCTCCTGCTGTCTCCCTTTCGGCTACCCCCAATCACGCTCTGTTCTGCTCTGCTGTCTGTGGGCTCTGCTGTGCTACACAGGTACCCCCAAGAGTTTGAAGGAGACTCTGAGCTAGAATAAGGTGCCAGGAATATTTTCTTGCTTTGAAAATGCTTTTGCTTCCCTTGCTACCTATCCTAAAGAGTTGACATTGTCTGAGTTTTTCAACATATTTGCTAGCTGATCCCATTCTCAGAACTCTGATGGTGTAGGTTGGACTAAAAACTGGGATGAGGTGATTGACAGGGAGGTGGAGTTGTTCATCCCTCCTCCTATTACAAACACTAAATTGGTTATTGCTGCCAGGAAGACAGCAATAGATTGACCTGAGATTCCTTGTACTGTGACGAGAACTCCCTCTTTTATTGGTATTTTTAATAACAGGTTTGACTTTTTAGAGAAAGTGCTTTCCAAGGCTGGGAAAAAATAGAAGTAAGGTCTCTGGAGGTTGGAAATACATTTAGAGAACCTGAGAGAGCTTTCATGTTCCTCAGCTGGAGTGGCATAAGCTTATTATAGAGTATGTTTCACTCTTAATTTCCAGGAAGACAAAATAACCTTTAACTCCTGTTTTTTGCATTCAAGTAGAGAATATGAGCAGACTGACCAGAAAAGTTTCTTTCCCCATTTCAAGTACTCCACTGGCACATGCAATAGGAAAATGTAAAAAAAAAAAAAANNNNAAAAAAAAAAAGCTGGCTATTAAAGGGGATATATTAACTATTAATTAGGAACAAAAGGTGCATCCAAATTGAGAATCTGGCTCTTATTTTTACCACTTGAAATAGAAACATCATAGCTATCTGTTTCACTGCATTCCTAAGTAATTAGGCAGTAATGAAAATAGGTGCACACTATTAAAAATCTGCACTTTGTACTGTTGTACATTTATCTATGTACAGTCTGTATATATGTGCAGTATGTAGCCAAAATGTACATAAAATGGACAATAGAAATTAAGAAACTTACTTTCTATAAAAAAATACCAGGAGAAAAGCAAATCTGAATACTTATGATCCCTGAGCTCAGATTCAACTCATTTTAATGCTTACAAGTTCTGCTCTCACTTGCTATTTAGTAATTTTTTCAGCTTCTGTCCTTGAGCACTGACCTTTATAAATAAAAGCTTTCATTAACTCTCCTTCGGGCTCCAAGGAATTTTTAATCCTTCATTCACACAAACAGCTACAAATAGGTGCTCATTTTTTTTTTAATCTCATTTGTTGGTGACATTTTTCTATTAATTTTGATCAGTGCATTCACATTCTACCCTAAGTTGTTTCCTGTGCAGCTGGTTATTCTCCAGTTACATCCTCAGACTCCTCACTGCAACTGATGAAAGTATGAGCTCAGTAAAACACACAAGGCCCATTCCAAGGTTTATTTGGTTTAAATTAGAATTTAGATAGAATGACAATAAATGTTTAAGGTTTAATTTCTTGGCATATTTATACAAAATAAAAATGTTCAAACAATGCAGTTTGCTTTGTGGTGGTCAAAAATAAGACAGTAATGGGGGAGAAAAGAGTTCTGAATCTGCACTTCTCATGAAATGATACGTATGATTTACTTGTTGATTAATGTTTCTGGGTTTTATCATTTTCAGCTAGAAGCTCTCAGGAGCAGGATCACTCAGTCTCTCACCCTCCTTCCTCTTGTATGACTCAGTCCACAAAGCATCAGCAGCATCAGTGGCTCAGCCATGTGACATGGACTCTATCAGTCCATCGAAGAGTGATTTACAAAATAGGCAAACACAAGTTTTCATGCTAAGGGAAGACAACTCTTTCAATCTGACAAAAACATAGCATTTCATCCATCACCCACAGAAGGAAGTGACTTCATGGAGCGGACCACTTAGCTGCTGCCCTGATAAATGTCAATCTATTTCATTATTTTCCAGCAGGTTAGAAAAACATTTTTCTTTTTGCTTCACAGATAATTTGAAAGAACTCATACTCTGAGTTTAGGGTGTATTTTCCAAAAACCATTTCATATAAAGCTTTTGGCCCATTCAGTCTCTAGCCTCTAAGTACATAGAGAAAGTGCTGCTCCCACTGGTGAAGTCACTGAGCAAACTCCAGCTGGAGACTGGAGTCCTTCTCTTATTTCTCTGCTGGACAAAGCGTTCTGCAGCGTATGTTTCCTGTCAGGTGGGGCTTAGAAAGACACTCCAAAGACAGGGCAGGTTTTGTGCTGTTTCTTAAGTTATACATTATATACAGGGGATGCTTTATACATTATGAGAATAAATCTATTTTCAGTCCGTAGCTATGGTTCCCAGTGTGCTGTGGAGTTAAGCTGTTCCTGGCAGTGCTGATCTCAACCATGTGTCAAAAATTTCCTTGATACTCACTGAGTTCCAGCTACCAAAACTCTTCATCCTCTGAACACATATAGGATGTGGCCTACGGCAGTATTTTTCATTCTTTGCCCTCTTTCCGGTAAATAAATCTAAGATGATCTTCCAAAAAGAGTTCCTGAATTATTTTATTTACAGAGTGAGCCATAAGGAACATTCTCCAGATGTGTCCCTTTTTCCCCCCGAGTGCAGAGGTTCTGCTGACATTCGTTAGGTGTGGACATCTGTCCTGGTTAAGGGCAAATTTGGGAGGAAACCTCCAAATGGGGTTCCTCTGGAAAAGCAAACCCAAACGGCCCCTTCCCCAAAACCGGTCCAGGAAAAAGAACTTCCTTGGAGAAAAGCGGAAAAAAACTATTTATTTAACAAACAAAGCACAGAGAATGAATAATATGAAACAATAAAACCTTTCCTTCTGAAGTGAGATGGCAAATTGAGAAAGTCCTTGCCATGGAAGCAGCTCATCTCTCAGTCTCTTATCAATTCCTCCGGCGCTGGAGAAAAATGCGGTCCTGGGTCCCAGAGGGCACAGGTGTGATCTCTCGATTCTCCTCTGGGTTTTCAGTCCAGAGCAGGTTTAAACAATCCCAAGAAAAAGGGGAAAAAATAGTCCAGGGAACTTCTCTTCCCTAGCTAGCCAAAACTAACTAAAAAGCATAGGAGATCTCTGTCCCACAGTCTGTCTGAGCCTCCACCGAACACACACACTGTCCAGGAGAATACAGAACAGTGAGAGCTGTTTTCTAAACAAACTTGGTGCTTCTTCTTTCCCTGCTTTGCTCTTAGAACCAGTCTTAAAGGTACAGAACTTAATATACAGCACAAAGAGAACAAACACTTGGGGATACAAGCATCATAAAGTCACTCCAGGACATCTTTGCAGGGGACTATCCACATTATCAGCAGATACTAAACATCACTTTCAAAGTTTAGTGAAATAGCTCATTCACACCAGCAGCACCCCTTCAGCAAGGGGAACCAAGAACAGTGATGAACAGTTTAAAAGTCTGATGATAATCCAGTCTAACAAATATAATTTGTGCAGTACATATCAACTGCAAAGTGATCTAGCTAATGAATCCTTAAATTTCACTCTGGCAGCAATTCAGAGAGCTGGAGCTCTCTAACAGTGATTAGAGTTATCTTCTCTATTTTTAATGAGACATATACTAAGACTTACTGAATTTACTGCAGAATCAGCATCCTGGGAATCATCTGCAGGCCATGTGCTTTCACTAAATGGAAGGGGAAACACGGACCAAATCTGTATTGTTGAAATTGCTTGTTGGGCATTTTACAGTGCTGTCTTGGACAGGGCAACTGCAGAGAATTCAGCAAGAATCACAGGCCAAATTGCTTGGCCTGTGTGTTTCACCTGCATTTACACAGAGGGGTTACACCATACAGAGCAGGTTAATTAGAAAACAGACATCCCCTGGAGCAGGATCTGCCCGGCTCCTTGGCTATGAGTGCTACTGAACAACAGCCACAACAAACTGGGATTCATATCCCGCAGAATGAACAATCCACCTTACCAAAATGAGAGACAGCCCTTGCAGCATTTACCATCTACAGTTTAAAATTGTGGTACTAATTTTATTTACACCTGTCAGTCTGCATCTTTCCTCTTGTGTTTCAGGATGACTTGGTAAAGATTTCTCTGCATAAAGACAGCATCCATTTGATGCTTTGTCAGAAGTTAGTCAGAGAGGCAAGAAGTCCCAGTCTTTGAATCATTTTGCCTGGAGTTTCAGAAGTAATGACCAAAAAGAGATGACAGACATGATGTGCATTTACAATAGGGTAAAAAGTGCCATTTGCTAAAGTGTCAGCAATTCCCATCTTGCTAGTATGTACAATTTTCTAGTGAAAGGTTTGAAAAAACAAAGGACTCCCTCATCTGGCATCAATGCCCAGAGCAGCAAGTTCATAGACTTAACTGGCTTCTCGGGACACTAAATTCCTGAATTATCAATTACAAATATTAAAAAAGCTAATTACATGATTTAATGAAATAATTTTAAATAATTTGATTCTAAAATAAATAAATTCTGAGTAAATTATAGGTTCACATGAAATCTGCTCATGATTTGAAGCTTTATGTGGAATCTGACCGCAATTTATAGCTTGGAATATTTCCTGTCACTGGATTTGGCAGGGGCTGTACTTGTATAATAGCATATTAGACTATTTAGATCTTAAATGAATCATCAGCTTCCTTTAGACACTTGCACTGTAACACCAGTGAGTTTTGTACACATAGCAATAAAGCCACACTTTTAAGAGCTCTGCTGTGTGCTGACCTGCATCTTCCTCATGGCTTTGGAAAGATCTGTGATCTCGGGAAATACGACTTGTAAATACCATTGCTATGAAACAACTGATCTGCTGGATCCCATATGAGCAATTTCAGAGCTGTTTAGTCATGGTATAAAGGTGGAGTAATCAGACAAACGAGGCTGAAGTTAAATCTGAGTGTCCAGCTCTCCAAGAAGAGCATCCTTGCTAGAGGACACTGAAGAAAGGTTGCAGATTTATGAGCAGACATAGCTGGGAAAGAGACAAGGGGGAACCACAGCAGCTCTATCAGCCAACCCGTCTGCCCAAGAAGGTTATGCAATGTGTGTTGTCGCAGGGTTCCAGTGTTCTCCCTGGACAACTGTCCCTGTAACGCTTTGTGCTGCCCAGGCACTCGGAAGGTTCAGGGATCTCCTGCTGCCAGAATATTGCAGAGGAAAAGGTGCTTCGAGGTCACATTCGGCTTGAACCCCACGGAATCTGCGAACACTGGGACACACCCCTCTGTTTTTTCTGCGGGATTTCAAAAATTCTTACTGACAGGAACCGACGTGAGGAAAATCCCGCGGCTGATAGAGGACTTTACCTTCTTCCCGGCAAATAAACTTTCTTTTCGAACGAGGGGAACAAACACAATAACGTACCCCTTTTCCTGGAAGCCCGGCACTGTTCCAGCGCCAGAGGCGCCGAGGGGCTCCCGCCTCCCGCTCGCTGAGGGGAGATCCCGCTCCCTCGGCTGATGTAAAGCCATTACCGACGGGTTTTATCCCGCTGCCCTGTGTGGCACGATCGGCGCTGGAGTGTCCAGAGAAGGGAAGCGAAGCTGGGAAAGGGTCTGGAGCATAAGTCCTGTGGGGAGCGGCTGAGGGAGCTGGGGCCTGGAGAAAAAGAGGCTCAGGCGGGACCTCATCGCTCTGCAATTCCCGGAAAGGAGGTGGTAGCCGGCATGGTCGGGTTCTTCTCCCAGGCAACCAGCGACAGGATAAGAGGACACAGCCTATTGAACTTCCCCTTGTGTGCCAGGGGAGGTTCAGGCTGGACATCAGGAAGAAATTCTTCACCGAAAAGATGATTAGACCCTGGAACGGACTGCCCACGGACGTGGTCGAACCACCGTCCCTCGAGGTGTTCAAGGAAGGACTAGACGTGGCATTCAGGGCCATGGCCTAGTTGACACGGCGGTGTTCGATCATAGATTGGACTCGATGATCTCAGAGGCCTTTCCCAACCTAACTGATCGTGTGATTTAGTGATTTAGGTGATTTCGCCGCAGCCGGAGTCGAGGAGCCGGGCTGGGACACCGCAGGCCCACACCGTAATTAGCACTAGTGAGCGCATCTCCATGACTGTATATACCCACATGGGTACGCCCAAAAGCCGGCGTTACCGTATTTACGGACACTAAGCCGCCACTTCATTTCAAGGCCGTGGAACCCAGCATGTACTCCCCTATACCACAGAAAGCCGTAACGCCCCGAGAAAAGCGCATGCGCCATGCGGGGGCGGGAGCGCGGCCACGACCCGGTGGGGTGAGGAGAGGAGGAGCGGCCGGTCCCGCTTCCTTCTTCTGCTCCTCCTGTCCCCGGCTCCTGGTGCTGCTGGTCCCGCCTCCTGCTCCCCGCGGCTCTCGGTGCCGCCGAGGCCTGTCCCGGCCCTGACTCGCCGGGCCCCCGGGCGTCGCGGAGCCATGGCTCAGCGAAGGTTGGCGGAGCGCGGGCCTTGTCAAACGGCGGCGGCGGCGGAGAGCGCCAGGCACCAGCGGCAGCTTCTGGAAGGTGCCGGGGGCTCGGGGCGGAGGGAATGGGGGTGACATCGTTCTGGCATCTGACGGTGCCCGGAGCGGCTGTCGGTGCGTCTCGGCGCCTCGGGCACCGACCCCGTCCCTGTCCCGCGCAGGCTCTGGGGCGGCCGGGCCGGGCCCTTCACAGTGCATGTGGGCTGTGGCGGCTCCGGCCCCGCGGGGGCCAAAATGGGGCACCAACCCCTTTCCTTTTTCCCCTGCGCGAGGGGACACGCGTGGTTTCATGTCTGTGTGTGTGTTTGTGTTATTCCACTACCGGCACGCCTGAAGTATAGAAACGAAGTGGCAGAAAGCTCAGTGAGCTTTGGGATTTTTTGGCCCTATAAGGTGCTTATTTGTTTATTTATCTATCGTTTATTTTGCTCCTTGGAGAAGGTGTTGTCAGAATAACCACGGTTACAGTGCAGTGGAACAGACTGCCGAGAGAGGGTGTGGAGTGTCCCTCACTGGCGATACTCGAGAACCATGTGGATGCAGTCCTTGTTCCATGAGTTCTGGGATGACCCTGCCTGAGTTGGGAGGTTGGACCAGATGACCACTGTGGTCCCTTCTAGACTGACCGTCCAGTGATTCTGCGGTTGTAACTGCTTTGTGGATGCTTCCTTTGGCCTCGGCTGACCCAGTGCACACCGGTGGGGTCGCGCTGACCTTAAACCTAAAAACCTTAAAGCCGCTAAAATTGCCAGCTGGCCTAGCCGGCTCCGTGGGTTTCGTCATCCAGTCGCTGCATTTCACAACTGTGAGGTGTCAGCGTGACCTGCTTGAGTGTTGTGTGTTGGCACTGTAGTTGTGCCAGCAGCATCTGTGAGGGAAAACACAGCCTCAGTCTTCGTGTGTTCTTCAGGTGACACTGGATGTGAAGCTGGGTGAGCCTCAAAGTCCCTGAGGAGAGAGTGGCTTAATACATGCACACATGCACATCCTGGTGTGGATGCAGAGAATACTTAGTGTTCATTTCAGTTTTAAAGTCTTAATGCCTGTAGTTGCATTTGTGTTAAGCAGTGTATTGCATGTATGTGGTCATTTTGGTAAAAATCTAAAATGCAGAAGAGGCCTAAAATGTCATTTGGTCACTTACTGTACTCCCATCGTGTCCACTACACAAGGATTTAAAGGCTAATAAACACATACATATATATATGTATTTATATATCCACAGGAGCGTAAAAGATGTGTAATTCCCAAGACTAGGAGCTGTGATCTTTATGTCACAGCTAGTGTGTGTGTATGTTTATGTAGGTGTCCTCCTAATGAGTGTGTCTCACCAAACTGGCTGTGTCTGGTAGTCTTTCATTAGAGAGGGAAAAAACCCCAAAATCTGTTAATGAGCAGGTTTTAAAGTTATGTTGTATGTCCTGGACATTTATCTTCAAATTAAATCTCTAGTTCATTAGACTGGCAGAAGATATCTGGCAAAAAGGAAAACATATGTATGGCTTATGTTGTTTAGCTCTGTTTTTTCTCTTTACAAATGTGTTTATTAACTGAGGCTTAAATTATTATGGGTCATAGAAAGTGACTTCTGTGAGATGTTTGCTAGCATAAAAACTTCAAAGCTGTTTGAAAGATTTCAGGGAATGTGGGCAATGTGTGTTATTGAAAGCATTGGTAGGAAGACATCCACAGAGTTTACTTTAATATTCCCGTAAAGGATAAGTTTGAAATCTGTTGTAAGTTGTGAGGGATTGTTTGTTCTTGTTTTGTTTTGCGACTGCTGGAGTTTTTTTCTAACTTTGTTTCATGTTTAATTTCAGGGAAAGCTCTTGCAGAAGGTGGATCAGCTCGGACATCACTTCTTATTTTAGTGTCCATCTTCTTATCAGCTGCTTTCCTTATGTTCCTGGTATATAAAAATTTCCCACAACTTAGTGAGTAAGTATGTTATGGAAGTTTAATTTATCAATTTATTTGCTTTTCAGTATCAGTCTGTAGAGGAGCCTGCATGGGGATGAGACATGAACTGGGAGAATTGTTCTTGATCTAAGGTTTCTGTTGCACAGTGGAGATCCTGTGTTTCGAGATGTTACCCCCTGGCACATCATCACTGGTAATGGACTCTGTTCTTAACCACCTTCAGCTGAGAACAAGAGTGTGTTTGGTTCAGACTGAGTTCACCTGAAACTTCCTTGTGCCTTGGTAAAACCGAAGGCTGTCACCAAAAGGGGAAATCCTTCTTCCTTCCTAGCTAAACTTTGCCTTCTCTTTTTCTCCTTCTTATTGCACCCAGTACTTCTGTTGGGATGGCAGGCAGGCTGACAGGTGGAACCCTGCTTGTCTGACAGCTTTCTTTTCCACTTTTAGTAGTTAATTTTCTATCTGATTAACTTGCTCAACAAGGTTGGTTTGCAATGGCTCATCCCTAAGTCTGATACAGAGGAAGCGAAGACACTCAAGTGTGCTGCACAAGGTTGCACCAGATTAAGGCATCACATGAGATTTTGCCCTTAGAGCTTTATTTGTTTGTGAGGTGAAGTTCTGCCACTCCTGCTGCACTTCAACTGTTATGACCCCAGGACTGAGGCAGCTGCAGTTGGTTTTGGCTGAAATGTGGGCTGCTTTCACTTGCAAAGGTTTGGTTTGTGCAATTTTCTCTTTTTGATCCGTACTTGGTAGGAAAAAAAAACCTAGAAAAGAAGCACTTTGTTGTATTAAAAAAAAAAAGCTTGCAAATATCTGAAGTTGTGGATTTTCTAATATAAACCACACTGTAAATATTAGATGTTCATCTGAGAATGTTATTCCAACAAGAATCATGGTTTGTTTGCTGACGCTGTAATTTAGTGATGTAGTGTATCTAATTATCTCTGTATTCAGTAAGTAATTGTACTATACTGTTTGATTATATTTCCATCACTCCTATTTTTTTTTTCCTCTCCAGAGAAGAAAGAGAGTGTATAAAGGTTCCTAGAGATATGGATGATGCAAAGGCCTTGGGAAAAGTCTTGTCAAAATACAAGGACACATTTTATGTTCAAGTGTTAGTGGCTTATTTTGCCACATACATTTTGTATCCTTTTTCTGATATAAAGGGAAGTTTGGATGTAGTCATGCTTCTCTGAAAAGATAAATGAAAAATACAAATTTATAAGTTCTTGGTCATGGGTGAAGTTTAACATACCTAGGAGTGTCTACAAAGAGACACAAATATTTTAAGGTCTTAAAAACATTCCTCTGTATATTAGGCTTGGTCTCTAGTGTTATGATAACTTTTAAAATAAAGTGAATTTTGAGGCAGAAATTACTATTTGTTCTAAAAGAAAAATGAGACTACTGCACTGCTCTTCCTTGAGACATTCAAAGTTCCACATAGGGGTAATTTATAGAATATTTAGCAGTATTTCTAAAGGAAAGTATTTTGAGCCATCTTTCATTTCTGCACTGCCCAAATTCATAAAACCAAATCTGTTTGCTTTTAGAAAAACAAGTTTCTGAAGTACTTACTGTCCAGGGAGACACAAAGGCTACCTATGCTCTGTGTTGCCTCCTTTTTCCTGAGAGCTGAATATATTAATTAATCATTACACACATTCTTAACTGGAACACTTAACTAAAGGTTAACAACTTTAAAGCTGTAAAAGAGATTGGTTTCACGGTTTTAATGCAGGAGGCTTTTCTAACTCAGGAAAGTCAGCACTGAACATGCCATTAGAATTTATCCTTCAGCTCATTCTTTCAAAGTATTCCACAAAAAATATTTCAGATTTCCCAAATTATAGATCTAGGAAGAATATTAAAATGTTACTGTATATATTAACAAGGAGTAGAATAAATTGGCTCTTTATTGAGCTGTTCTAGCAGTTCTAGATATGATGACCTTTACTGTCTCAGCAGCAGACTGATCAGTTTCCAGGCATGGTACAGTTACCTCTGAACTTTGACATTGCTTAGCAAAAACTGTACTGGCTGTAATGCACTCAGGAAGATTATTGGGCTTTTTAATATTTCAGTCAGTTCAACTTGAGTAAAATATTGTGCAGGGTTTTTTTACTTTATAACTTTTCTTTCCAAAGTGGGCAATGCATCATAATCTCAAGTATGCTGAGCAAGGCTTAAGTCCAACAACCTGCTTGCTTATGGTGCAGAAACCTAATTTTGCCTTTTAAAAAAATTCTGACTGAAGTTAGTGATCAGCTATTGTAGTCAGTAATTACACCACACCTATTTGTACTGAAGTAGTAGCTGCCTTCATACATTTCAGTCTTCCAGGAAAGTTGTGCTTATGGGCTTGGACAGGCCTGTGAACTTGCTAGAGACAATATCTGAAATTGTACATCTCTAGTCAACAATGTAAAATCAGAGGTATGTGTTTCCTGGAAGTCACAATAAATCCTCTGTGGCGGTTGTAGCACAGACAAAGAGAAAAAAGTCAGCATTTATTACTTATTGTTTGTATATGTAGTGACAGATCTACATCTCATTGCTCTGTGCTTGAGCTTCTTTGCTACTCCTCAAAAGTTTTTTGAAGTAAGGACCTTGAGAGGCCCTGCCTATTTATGCTTTTGCAAATTGTAAAATGTATCCTGACTGCTTATAAAATTAAGAAGTGTGTAGCTTTATAGGAATGTGTTTTTCCTTAACTAAGATGCATCCAGCTTGCAAACATTTGCTATTCCTGGGTCTATATTTCTCAGTATTCTGTCAGGGTTTCTTTATCCCTTTCCATTGGCCTTATTTCTTGTTTGTTTGGTAAGTATAGAAAGTAGTGTGGGCATATATTTCTTTCTATCCATTTGGAATACAACCAAGCATCTGAGCAGCTTCCTGTTGGAAATGATCAGTCTGAAATTGGCATACACTTCAGTTTCTGATGAACTGTTGAGTTCTTACTCAGCTCTGCTGCAAGAATGGCATTACCCACAAAATTCACTGTAGCATTGGGTGAGAATCCAAAATGCTGAGCTGTTTCTCCAGGTTTTCTTAATAATGAAGACATTAGAGTGTGAATCAGCCAGAGTTTCCTTTACTCTAAATCTGTTTAGCATCTGCCAGAACCCAGTTGTAATTTCACAACACAATTACTGTAGTTTTATTATCACACTACAAAATACATCTGTTTTTTAACTGGCTTAAATATGCAAGAAGCTTAGTTTGAGATTTGAAATGTGTGTTGTCAACAAGCTTTAAAATATGTCATGGGCAATAGATGCAAACATGATGAGCCTTAGTACTGAGAAGGTAGGGAGGACCCTGTTCAGTTTCCATGTTTGAGTTTCTTTAATGGCATTGTACCTCTTATTTGCAAAACTTTCACTGTTAAAAGTCTTAAAACTGCAGAAGCACTCAATATAACTGATAAGTAATCGATGTTGTCTACTTTGAGTGTTGAGATTGATCTCAGTGCCTTGGAAATAAGCTGTTTTGGGTCAATAATATTCTTAGGGAGTGTGTACATACTGCTGGAGGAGAGCCCTAATGGAGGGCTGCATAGAAACCTGCTCTAGCCAGGCAGCATAGTTAATATGGACACAAGGCTGACATTAGTTAGAGTTTCTGCTCATTTGTTGTCTGGTTGTTTTATTTTTTTTCAGTGCTCAGGACTTGGAGCTTCATTTTGCTATATGCTGTCATACCTAGTGGGACGTCCTGTTGTGTACAGATATTTAACAGAAAAAGCAGTAAAATGGTCAGAACAGGTAAGGCTTCTAGAGATGCTGGCACTTACGGTACAAAATGTGTCATGGAATAGCATGGAAAACTAGGAGATTTTGTGCTCATGTATCCAGTACATGTAACTACACAGAAGGGATTCTGGAATTATTCCTGATTTTATGGTATTTCCCATGAGAAAGTTGTTCTTACCTAGGAAGTGCTTGTAACTGATCACCTCCCTTGTTTATTTAGTGTCAGTAAGAAACCTCTCCACCTTCAGGTAATTTCAAGTAATTGCTGTGTAAGCGTTAGCACTAATGAAAACTGGGTTTGTATTTTTGTGTTGGAGGGAGGAGGAGGAGGTTGGAGGAACCTGTAGCTATATGTCTGATGGAAAAGCCTTAATTTCAGCATGTTGCTGTAGTTGGAGCATTTAGAAACTTTTTCTTACAGTATCTGGTAACATTAGTTTCAGCAAGTCCTGATTGTGAGATGAACCTAAAGGTTTTGCCGTACAGAAATACGTGTAAGGTGTACTTGACCTTATGTGTCTTTGATACTCTGAAACATTTGAACAAATATTTATTTTTTCCAAGTATGAAGCACATGTACTCTGTTCAAGATTTTCTTGTATCACATAAAAATGCTTTAAACTTGTTCCTCATTAGATAAGATATGGAGCTGTGTCTGTCACAACTGACCTTGTTAGATTATACAGTACAATTTAGACTCTTGACCCAAGTAAATCTTAATATTGCAGTATAATCTTGAGGCTATTCTGAGTAGCAAATGGTTACTATTGCCATTAGTAGAACTGAACATGTGATCTAAAATTGCATGTGCAGGTCATTTGTCACTGTTTCCAGGTTAATTGGACTCTATCATGCTTATCATGTTTGTATATTGCGGTAAAGGCATTTTATATGCAGCAATATCTAAACAGTGTCCTTCATTAAGGTTTAAAAAATCCATGGTGCTCCTGATTTTGATGTTACAGTAAAATCTAAATTTGGCTAAAGCTGAAAAACAGGGTTGTGTCTAGGGTGAGCTGCCATGTGAAATTTCAGAAGGAATTGCAATCAGACCAGGTTTGTTTTCGACTGTTTGAGACTTAAGCTTAGTGCAGGTCTGCCAGGATAGGCCAGAATTGTGGATGCTTGGCTGTACTTGCAGCTTGGCTCGAGGTTACACTTGTGTGAAAGGGCTGATGTGCTAGAGACAGGCTGGAAGGAGTAGAGGCTTTGTTGTAGCATTGGTGTGAGGAGCTGGGCTAGACCTGAGAACATAATTAAGATTGTGAGTGAAGTTGGAGCTGTTGTTGCTCCTGGGTAAATGTTAATGCTGGGCACTCTAACCTCTGGGGAGTCAGGCTTTGGAACTGTGCTGGGAGCAGCCACCTCATGAAGTTCAGAGCTGTGACCTGGCAGAGTTTCCAAGTGAGGAATGTAGCTGTGTTTCACGCTTGATCAGAAGTTAGGTCAGAATGGGTTGAGGAACAAACTTTATTGCTAGTTCCTGCAAAAGCTTTGGGAATGAGATGACAGGCTGACTGTGGTGACTGGGCTGTGCCTCTGCCTATGATTTGTTGGCTGCTTGAGTTGGCTGAGTCAGTCAGACACATCACCACTGCTCTGCCACACACAGCTAATTCCAGGCTGATCTCAGTGCTATTTAAGAGGGGATTGACTGGGCACTCTTCCCCACATCACACATTTTTAACTGATTTTTTATGTTTGCAACATGTAAATGTCTACAAAAGACAGGGGGGAAAAAACTCTTTAAACCTCTATGGTTGTGTATTTTCAAGGCAGGCATTTTTTTTAACCAGATTCTTGTTTTTGTTTTGGTAGGTTGAACGACATAGAGAACATCTCATTAACTACATAATATTTTTGAGAATAACACCTTTTCTCCCCAACTGGTTTATCAATATCACATCTCCTGTAATTAACGTGCCATTGAAAGTGTTCTTCATTGGCACTTTCCTAGGTAAGAATTGTGGCTAGTGAACCACAGTTTGGGGTGGCCAGAAGAATGGGTATACAATATAGCTTTTTTTAATTGGCATATTTTTGCACATACTTTTTAATCTGATTAGGAAACAATCCAGTATTTTTCCCTTATGAACTTTATGAAAAAGTTCCATCTTTTTTCCTTAATGAAAAATGAGTTTGTAAAGAGAGAACTTGAAATCTGCAGTGTCTAAAGAGCAGAGATTATTTGCTTAGTCTCCTGTATTTGAGTTGGCATTAAAAATATTACGTATGGCTTAAAACCAGTTCTTTGGATAAAGGTTTTTTAATCTTTGAATTCTGTATTTACAGCCCTCTTTAAAAAAAAAAGAAATATAACACAACAAAATCTCAACATTCTGGTGTTAAAATTTGAATGACTAATTTTTAAGGGTTTTTTACCCTAACAAGTAGTTTTTTCATCCTTTCCTTGCTCCAGGTGTAGCACCACCGTCTTTTGTAGCCATTAAGGCAGGAACAACACTGTACCAGCTTACAACAGCCGGGGAAGCTGTTTCCTGGAACTCTGTTTTTGTCCTCATGATTCTAGCCATCCTCTCCATCCTACCAGCTCTCTTCCAGAAGAAACTGAAGCAGAAGTTTGAGTAAGGATCAAACTGGACCAGAATTTCCCATACTTCATCTCAGGATCAGCACTTCTGATATTTGTATATTTGCTTTTCTATTGGATCTTAAGCAGGTAAAGGGGAGGCTTGTGATTGATAAGAATGTCTTTAAATGAACACGTGGCCTTAAACTGAAGGAAATGTGTTCAGAAATGTACTACATACAGTTTTGTAACCAAATGTCAGTGTTTTACTTTGAGAGGGTGTGTGTGGCCCTGAGGGTGAGGGAAGTGAGAACACAGATGTAACATTTTGCTCTAGTTACATGTAGAGCAAAAATTGTGATGTAGACACAAACTACAGGTGATGCTTTCTAACACTTGCAGGAAAAACCCCTGAACTATTCAGTCCAACTTTGTAACATTCTCTGTAGGCTTGCATATGGTCTGGTCTGAGTGCATTTCTCACTAACAATATTTCCCTTCTTTTTGCGTTGGGGAGTTTCAAAATAATATATTGGTGCTTAATCGGAAACAAAGGTTCTTTGCAGTACTTTAACTACAACGTTATTCTCATCCTTGTTTACTTCTATTTATTAGTGCTGTATTTATGGAATTAAATACTTGAACCTACATCTGCTTAACTTACTGGATTAACAAAGGCAAAGTGTCATATCATTCCCTCTTGGACCCTGTAAAGTTTTATTCTGGGAGCAGAAATAGGAAGGGAGGGAGCAGCTTAGAATTCTTATCTTGGCTAGCTGATGATTTTTAAGTTCTAATTTTCATTTTTTAAATGATGATTATTTTGCCAATATTTTACTTGCATAGATTTATCCTGCCAGCTTAAAAAAGTGATGGTATGATTATATGAAACTTGCAGTTCTCAAGTGCTTTAAAAATGCTTAAGTGGTGTAATAGTACCATTTCTCAAGCAATATGTAAAGAGTATACCATTTCTCATTGCAGCTTGATTAGCTAAAAGAAATGTCAGGTACACAAACTGGTGCAGTTCCTACCAAACAGCTGATCCCAAATAATGTTCAGAGCACCATGGACCAGCAGGCTCTTGTGTCAGTGTATATAAAAATGGGGGTTCCATTGTCTACCAAGGCAGTGGGCAACCAGCCATGCCTCACCTTCAGTAGCAGTCTATGTATCCTCTCAGTAAGGTACACGATATCTCCCCCCGTGCTTCCAGCTGTGGTAGTTTGTTGTGTTGTCAGTGGAACCCCATCAGACAAGGCCCTGGTCAGTGAGGAACTGGCGAGCACATTGGTGTTTTATCCAACTGAAACCAGTGCTGCTCACATGGTTTAGCTGATGCCCCTGCAGTGTCTTGCTGAACAGGGACTCAACACATCAGCATATGCTCCAGTTCCAGGGTTTATTAGTCTGTGTCCTTGTGTTAACTCATTATCATATCATAGATCTTTGAGATGTAAGAGAACAGTTCATGAATGTGATAATGTAAATGGTACTGACTGGGACCTTTAAAGGGTTTGTTAATTTCTGTAACATAATGTTAGTTGGCTGCATTGTTTCATCACAGTATTACTTGTAAATACATAGTAAATATTAATGATACACCATTTGTCTTTAATTTAAATCCAGGCTGCACAGTAAATGATATTTTTAATGTAAGTGTATAAAGAAATTTATATCAGTTCTGTTGCAAATTTATTGTAAGAGCATTCAGCTTGAGCAATTCTTTTGTTTTAGAATTTACTCTAAAAGTGGACTTTGGCATTTAAAACTGAATAGCGATTACTTTTATTGCTGCCATTCTAAACTCCAGAGCTCCTCTACCCATGGGATTTTTTTCCATAGTAAACTTGGATATGAATTAAGCCCTGTGAGCAAGTGTCCCCTGAACTACTGGATGTGAAGCTACTGTAGATTTACAGCCTACTTTTCTTCAGAGTTAATTTTTCATGCAGATGAACTCTCAGAATAAATTACCTACTACTTATTTTCCAGTGGTGTTTCTCAAAATTTGTCTCAATTCCTGGTCAGTAACAGAAGCTGTTGTAAAAGCCCTCCCATGCTGTGTGAAGCCAGTGTTTTGGTGGAACCTTGTCATGAAAGAAGGAGCTGAACTTGCTTTCAATCTAATGTGACTCGTGCTATCACTTGACATTTTCACTGAGTTCTGTTTCACTATGGAGATGGGATCAGGCTTTGTTACTGAAAACCTGTTGTGTTTCAGCCGTAAGACTGGCCTCCCATCACAATATAACTAAAAGCCCGAAGACCTTAAAAAGGTTCAAAATAGTATTCTTTACTTTTTCAAAACCTTAGCATTTTTTTTAACCCATCCCTTCTGTGTTGATCTTCAGCTGCCAGCAGCCTGAGGTGCTTTCCTATCCTGTGGGGACTTCTGATGGTCGTGCAAAGTAAGGCAGGCCTTGTGGAAAGCTAAAAAAGCACCGTGCTGTGGGGTACTGTACTAGCCTACTCTTTCCTTTAGGGAATCTAGCAGGTGATCCAAGAGATAGCCATTACATTTTGACAGAAAAACAGTGGCTACCATGAAATAAACCAGGACATCAGAAAGATGTAGCTTTGTTTTTTATTTGCAAGGGATTTTGAGCTGTTAGGTGACCTGTTTATCCTTTGGAATTTTTTTGGTGATACCTACATGACATTGTTAAGAAGTGTCTCTTGCCATTTGATAATGAAGCTGTTATATAAAATCTGAAACACTGTATTTTTGGAGTATAATGAAGCATGCTGAACTTCCCATTAAGCCTAATTTTTTGTTAACCTGTTTAAAAGGGGTGAATTCTTCTTAAATGGTATTTTCAGTCATTGATTAAAAATTAAAACTGGGCTGATTACATCTGTAGATGAGATTAATTCTGTTTCTACCTTTATTTCTAACTAAGAAGGTAAATCTGACTCCTTTTCTCTCTGAAATGAATTTCTCATATACAGCAGTAATTTTGAAGTTTTTTTGGTTTGCACTGGAAGGCAACTGGGTCTAATTTCTGTCTCTTCAAACACATCTATTTGCATAAAGTGCCTCTTTTTGCATTAATCCCTTATGGAAGACCCCTGTGCCAAAGTTATTTCAGCTTCATTTACCTTCCCTTAATTTTCTGTCAAGGCCAGTTTATGACACACTTTTATTGCCTTGCATAGAAAACTTGCTGAAAGGGTAAGACAGAAGAAGTTAAAGTCAAAAAAGAGAAGCTTTTGTTAGTGAATGATGCTGTTATGCAAAATCGAAACATGTTTTTTGGTTTTAGGCTGCTGAAGACTTTTGTGTGGTTCTGAGAATTTTCATCATGAGTAGTTTCCTTCTGTCATAGTGAGGGGTTTGGGAGCCCTATAGTTTTAGTATGGCAGGGCTAAGAGGGAAATGAAGAAGGGTTTTAACAGGAAAGCAGGATCCAGAGCAACTATTTCAAATTTCCATTAAAGAAAAGTAAATACTCCGACTATTTTTATGACCAGTTGATGTCTTGCAATGACAGACATTTATAACTCTCAGCTGGTGGCTTTATAGCTCCACGTCACCCAAACTGAAAGAAGTTACAGCCTTTTAGTACTGGCAATTTAAGTAATGGCACAATATATTTACTAACATGCCATAACTCCCAGTTCTTAAAAATGCTTCACCTAGTGTGGTAATTCCCAATTCTTTGTTTTATAGTACACAAGGAAGAATCTGGGTCTGGATTACGAGAGCTCAATTACTGATTGGTGTATATGTGAGAAGCCTCATAAAATCTCCTTCCTGTAGATAGTCTTCCAAACACAGAGAGTTTTGCTTCTGTGCAGATGTGGGACTTCAGTGGTCTCCTCATAGTCTTGAAAGGTTTGTAGGCCCTGGTAGGCACTCAAGAGGGCTGGGAATGCTTCAGTGGGAAATAGCTTTTAAAATTCTGCCTCAGAATTGAAATCGAATGTTACGCTCATAACTCCTGATTTTTCTTTTACAACCTAGCCCTGAGGAGTTATAGCCAAAACCTGGAATTTGCAGTGTTTACTGTACTTGGAAGAATTACATATCATGGAGAAGTATTCTGAGCGGATCACTAAATCATTCTATGTTTGACTCTTTGTTCTGTGTTAAACTGATTTCTCATGAATGTAAGAATTATAAACTCCTGGTCAACCCTGAAACTGTGCAGGATTTGCTTCTTCAGCTGGATCCCTCTAAGTCTATGTGGCCTGATGGGATTCATCCAAGAATACTCAAAGAGCTGGCTGGTGTCATCACAAGACCTCTCTCAATGATTTCTGAATCTTGGGAATCTGGAGAGGTCCCAGTCTACCGGAAGCTGGCAAATACTTTTTCAAGAAGGGCAAGAAGGATCACCATGTATACTACAGGCTTGTCAGTCTCATTTCAATGCCCGATAAAATCATGGAGAAGGTTCAGTAAAGCTTTTGATACAGTCTCTCACAGTATCCCTCTGGACCAAATGCCCAGCACTCATCATGTGACAGATGAGTGACTGGCTCACGGGTCAGGCATATAGGGTTGTACTGAACGGGCTGACATCACTAGTGGGTCCTGTCACTAATGGGGTTCTGCAGGGTTCCATCCTCAGCCCCATTCTCGTCAACATCTTCATTGATGACCTGGATGTGGGACTGCAAGGAATACTAAGTAAGGACTGGAAGGAGCACTAAGTTTGCTGACTATACTAAATTGGAAGGACCTGTAGATGCCCTCGAGGGAAGATGCCCTGCAGAGAAACCCTGACAAGGATTGGGCAATCACCAACCATATGATGTTTAATAAAGTGCTGGATTTTGCACCTTTGTGTGGAGCAACTCTGGATGTAGGGACAGACCAGGGAATGAAATGCTGGAGAGCAGCACTGTGGAAAGGGACCTGGGAGTCCTAGTTGTTGGTAAATTGAGCATCCGTCCATAGTGTGGGCTCCTGGAGCTGGGGAGAAGAGGGACAGTGCTGCAAGGGAGTTTAGGAGATGTTCTACACCCTGAAGTGTCAGTTCTGCTCTGAGCTGTGATGTAATTTGTCACACACACACTCACACACACTCACACTGATTAGAAGGCATGAACTAAAACTCCTCCTTTATTTGAAAGTCAGACTCCATATATAGTATATCTACAAAGGCCAGGGATTGGGGGAGAAGGTTGACACCTCTCCCCATCCCGTTGGTCAAGACAACTGTCCATCAGCTGTACATATCTCTTAAGAACAGGAATGTAAGCTACCGTGAAACTATACAATAACATTGGCTGTGTTTACAGACCAGAGCGTGAGAAAGAACCTAAAACATGAAACTGTGAAACAGAAGAGAAGGCTGAAAAAATCAGGGTGACAAGCTGTGTTTTGACATGTGAGGATCTGTGTTAGGTGATCCAGTGTGCAGGCTCTATTCGACAAGTCTGTTGTGGAGATGTCACACCAAATACATGGTCAGTAAGTTGCAGCCAGATTCAGGTGTCTGGTTTTGCAGACTGGAGAGGATTGTTTAATGGTAAGAGTCACTGACTGGATTTTTGTTTTCTTAAAGAATCCAGGGTGAATGTCTTAATCAGAGTTATTAGAAGACACCACATACAATCAACACTGACAACTGGAGCAGTTTGTGCTTTGAGCTCTGTTACTTTTCAAAGCTTAGCTCATCGTGGAAAACAGCTGCCCAGAAGAAGAAGAAATACCCCATTTCAGACTTCGTCAATTCTCTGAGCAATGTTGAATGGAATTGTAATTTGCTGTTGTATTTTCCTATTGCTTAGTAAACAAACCCTTACAATAATCGTGACTGGGATTGCTGGCAAAGTAAATCTGAATTAGGTAGTATGAGGAATACTCAAGGTATCTTTGCATCATGTTCTGTTCTTTAATATTTTAAAGACTTCATTCTCTTTGACTTGAGGTTTGAGCTTGAAAATGTAAGTCTTTGCCATAGTAAACAGCAGCTGAATCAACCCTGATAGTCTTGCTAAAGACAATGAATCTTTAAAATCTCTTCCTATTTACTAATAGATCTTGATGATTCTCTGGCTAAAGAATCCTAGTTTCCCCAGAATCCACAATTCCGCAGATATTCTCAACATCATAAAGAATACTTTCAAGAATTCATAATGTTGTCTAGAGTGTTGTTGTTTTACTCAAGGACATCTAAGCCACTTGCGAAGTTTCTTGACAGAGTTGCCATATTTTGGGTGTTTCCTGTGGTGGGAACATTGGTCAAGATGACTGACAGATTAAGGCTACTGGCCTTTGAAGTAGATGTCACACATGTTCTTTGTGGTCACTAGGCAGGAAATTAAATAATTGGAGAGGAAAAAGATACAGTGGAAGAGAGAGTAACTGACAAAATGGGAGGTGAAAGCTCCAATTTTTCAGGTACATCTGCTGCAGGCACAGATTTGAGAGGGACTACGCTGTAACTTGAGTTGGAAGGCAGAGAATTTATCTGACAAAATAGGAAAGAGCTTTCCACAGCAAAAATTTGGGTTAACATTTTGTTGGTTCTGGTTCATGCAGTTCCAGCCATCTTGTCCCTTTCTTGTAGCAATTCAAAGCAAATCTGAGTTTCTTAGTCTGAGACTCTCCTTTTAAAAAAATATATTTCTTGTTCCTTAATCTGTTGCATGTGTGCATTTAAATATTGCTGCTCATCAGTATCTCTGCTAAACCTCTGTTTACTTACTGGCCCATCTAACTTTATTTACTGATTATTTACAAAATACATGGTTATTTCTGGAACAGTTAAAGTGCAAGAACAACTTTTTATTTCCCCATTTTACTCTTTATTTGACAAAAAGCCCCTGCCAATATTTGTGTTGTTTCCCCAGACTTTCTTGCAAGTGTCAGACTCTCAGGCTGTTTTTGTCGTAAGGGTTAAATTATGGTTCAGGCTTACTCAAAAGAGGTTCACCATGTGCTGAATACATTGTCCGCTGCCACACTGAAAGCAGATTGCGAAGACAAATGTGCAAAAAATAGCTAGAGTAAGAGCAACCAGATTTAGCTATTTCTGTTCTCTGTTGTGCCTTCCACATACCACCAGGCAGGCTCAACACAATCTAACTGTGCTTTTTGTAAACTTGAGCCCTTCACTCTAATATTGCTCCTACCTTGCCCTCTTGATTGAAATCTTTCCCTCAAGTTAAACAGTACTTTAAAACTGACCTCTCAGTCAAATCTAAGCACTGATAACCCATTCTCTGGCTCATACAGTCTTAATCAAGTGAACATTGATAGCACCAGTGCTATCCTTACAGTTTTTCCTGGTTCCCAGAAGGATGACCAGCTGTCCACAACTTACTGGGCACAGTGGCCTAAGAGTTTAGTTGTTGTACTGTAAAAGGCTGTAAACCATTGGCAGTGAAGTCTTCTTGCATGTGCCGCTGTTTCTAGTCCCTACAGGCAACTTGGTCTGTCTTGGCAATGGAAACTCAAATAAGGTGAGGTTTCCTACATTTGGCAGCGTTTTAAGTTAGATTGGTGTCTGATCAATTCAGCATTGTGGATGCAACCTTAACTATTTGGTTGGCCCCGGATAATAATCATTAAAGACTGCAAAGTTTTAATTACTAAATTAATAATAATTTTATTTAATTTCTCCTCTTATAAGCCCTATAAGCTATGGAAGGATTCTGATGTAAATGCCACAACTAGAGAACTGAGAGAGGAGAGGAAGAGGAACTGCTTACAGGCTTAATCTTAGGCTAGGAAGGCGATTCTAGGTGCCCTCTACAGCCAGAGGAAAAAAACACTCTCAAGGCAGAGCAAGGGTTCATGTCACTTGTCCCTCAGCAGTTCTGTCTGGGTCGTCCTTCCCCAGGGCTTGTTCTCTTTTCCACACTGAGCCAGAGGAGGGAGTGGATTTCACTCTGCCAAGCCCAACTGTTGACAGAGATGTGTGTGATGTTAATCCAAATAGGAAAAAGAAAACTATCTTGGAGGCAAACAGTCCCTAAAGCATTTCCAGGCCCACACAGCTGCCTCACTAAGCTGTGGAGTCATGACACCACGGGGCTGCAGCGACGGGAAGATGAAGGTTGACGGGAGGACACGAGCCCTGAGGTGCTTTCAGAGCACCACCCGGCTGATCCGTGTCCTGAGTAAGCAGCCCTGGCAGCGCCTTCCGGGCCCTGACTGTGTCTGGTTCTGGGCTCCTCAGTACAAGAGACACGGACACCTGGAGTGGGTCCAGCAGATGCTATAAAATTGCTCAAGAGGCTGGAGCATCTCTCCTGTGAGGAGGAAGCTGAGGGAACCGAGCCTGGACACAACAGGTTGGACTCGATCTCAGAGGTCTTTTCCAACCTAATTGATTCTGTGATTCTGTTCAGCCTCGAGAAGAGACGACTGGGAGGAGACTTCATCAATGTCTGTAAATATCTCAAGTGGAGGCGACAGAGGACGGACCGTGCTCTTCTCGGTGGTGCCAAGCAAAGGGACAAGAGGCAACGGGAAGAAACAGGAAGTTCCACCTGAATGTGAGAAAGAAGCTCTTTACTGCGCAGTGACCGAACACTGAACAGGCTGCCCAGAGAAGGCGTGGGGTCTTCCTCACCGGAGATATTCAAGAACGCTCAGGACAGAATCCTGTGCTATGTGCTCTGGAATGACCCTGCTTGAGCAGGGAGTTGAGACCAGATGGCCCACTGTGGTCCCTTCCAGCCTGCCCCATCCCCCGATTCTGTGCCTACAGGCGGAGCCGAGCACTCCCCGCGGCTCCCCCGGGGCACGGCCTCGACCGTCCGCCATGGCCATCCCCTCAGAAAGCCGCGGCTCGGCCAGCAGCAGAATGACGTCACCCCCGTGCGTAGGGCGCAGGCGCGGCGTTGCGGCGCGCGGCCGGGCCGCTCCCCCCGAGAGCGGCGGGGGCCGTTCCCAGAATGCCGNGCGGCTCCTTGGCACCCGGCCGCTTCGCTGACTACTTCGTTATCTGCGGGCTGGATACCGAGACCGGGCTGGAGCCGGACGAGCTCTCCGGTGAGTGGCCGGCGGTGCTGGGCGCGGGGGCGGCAGGGTCGGCCGCGCTGCCTCCCCGCTCCGCTGCACCGGGCGCTGCCCTGGGAGCCCGTGCCCCGCCAGGAGCCCCGGGCGCTGCGGCTCCCTGGGCATACGGGAGTGCTCGGCTGGGCACGGACCGGGGTTGGTAGAAGTGACCGAACTCCCCCAAAGCCCGGCAAAGTAGCGCCGTGAGACGGGCTGGACAGAGCGCGGGGTTGTGCGGTGGCATCGGTTTAGATCGTCCCAGCTTCAGCAGCGATGTCCTGCGCTCTCTTCGAAGGCGCGTTGCGTGTATCAACTTCAGCCAGGCCTTTGAGACACACTGGCACTGTTAAGGAGTCTGATTTGGGAGAGAAAGCGAAGACCGTTCGCGTGTTCAGTGTTACCATTTTTTGTAGCACAGGGTAAGAATTCTCTTGCAGCAGTATCCGAAAAGGAATCGGATTAGGAAGTGATTGCTCTGCTGTTAGGTGAGAATGTTCACACGAAATACACAACTAAACCACATCAATCTAGACCACACCACTGTGTCAAACCAGTGTTTTTAAGGTTAAAAATAAGTTCTGTGTTTTAGCAGCACCTCTCTTCAGCTTTAGTCTCATTGTATTGGTCTCAGTTAACCCAGTGTTGCTTAGCATCTCTAACTGTTCAGAAAGACGAAGGAATGTGGTCATGAAAACCTGGCCTAACATCAGTACTGATTTTGTGTATTTGAGCTCTGAATTTGACCAATGATACATTTTCTTGCCCCCAACCTTGTTTTTTTAAAATTAGTTGGCTTTTTTAAAAACTGTCATGGGTTTTTTTACATTGCTGCATTTAAGCTATCCCTCACTAAATAAATACTTATTCCTCACAGAGTGGAATTTGTGTTATTAGAACTGACTTCTTTCATTGAGCTCTTCTAAACTTTGGCTATTGCGGAAACTCTTTTTTTCGTTTAATTATTTCAAACAAAATTTCCTATCTGTCCCTCATACTGAGCAGTACCCTACCTTAAGAGAATTCATGTTTGTCTAATGGTAAAGTGGCTGTAGGCTACAGTTTGAGACTTGAGGAGTGAGTACAGCATAACAGTCTGCTCTGTAATGGCACTGCAAATTACAGTATCAATTTGATTTAAGAAATGTAGGAGAGCAAAATGAAATGTGATTTCATTGAGAGATGTGTGAGGGTTTTTTTAATTAAATGACAAATGAAATGTATAGATCAAAAACAATTAACAAGATGTTAATTTTGTGATTAATTTACTATAAACCTATTTGTGTAGTGTGGTGCAAGGGACACTCAGTAGTGCTCCCTGTTCTTGATAGGCACATGAATAATTCTTCTCATGTAATTTAATTTAAAACCAGCAGTGCATTCATTACTTTGTGCTAGCTATCTAATTGGAAGATATCATTGCTTTTTTTAAAATACTCTTGTCAGAGTGTGCCGGTCTGAAAGCTGGAGCATGATGTTCTTCCTGTATTTGCTTTCCTGGTCAAGGACTGCATCTATAGTATGTAAAACTGTAGTGTGTGATATATCCTGGTCTCTGCTGTTCCACCATCGTTTTGGAATGGTGTTACTTGTGACAAGGTGTGGGGTTGGAGGGAGAAGAGCTTATAGAATTTATGGGGGAGACAAATTTTTATGTGCTTTGAGAAAAGATTTTAAAAGGAAGTGTGAGGAAATTTCTGAAAATGTCACAGCATAAGGGCTAGGTGGAATTCGGCAGCGTTTTCTTAAGTTTGTTGTGTTATTAATAATGCATGGTAGTGTTAGTGATAATGCTTTGAAACTGTGTTTTAGGTTATAGCCTCCTCCAGTGTCCACTGATAAAAATGGAGAGGACTTCTGTTGATTTCAGTGGCTTTTGGATAAAGCTTGGAAACACTTTGTACTTCCTGGAAGCTTTTCTTGTTTGAATGAAAGGGTCATTGTGCGCTGGTTTTTTTCCCCCTCCCTCTGGTTTCTGCACTGCAGAGTAGCTTCTGAATCCTCGTACTGTTGAAACAATTGGTTTCATAAGTGCCCATTGTTGGGAGCGAGGCGCTGGCCCTCGAGCTGGGGAGTGTGGGGTGCGGAGCCGGGACGCTCCCTCACCGCTCCCGCTGGAGCCGGGCACGGCAGGTCCCTTCAGGGCTTTCCTGCGTCAGGGCTGCCGGAGCCAGCCTGGGATGATGTCATCGCTCCCACTCCGCCGCAGGGAGCCGGCCGCCGCCGCCACGGCCTCCCGGGATGCTGTCGGCACACTTTGTTCTCGGCAGGCTTATGGAGCCGTGCATTTCAGGTGTTCGGCCTTAACATCGGTGGTATAGCGTTTTCTGCAGACTCGGTAATAAGGTGCAAGGAATTGATGCTTGGTCTAGTTACTTTGTTTGAAGAGACACCTCTGATGGCGTTTCCCCTTTGTATGTTGGAAGCTTACTGAATAGCACAGCTGTAATGCTTTTTCCTGAAAAAGTTGGCTGGCTGATAGAAGAGGCACAGAATATGTATATGTTTTTTTTCTTTTAATGCAGTGAGAAATCCTGTATTTAGGGCTTGTAGTTAGCATGGGTTAAGGAATCTCTATTGCTAGGGCGTTTTTATCCCTAAATTCAGTTCTGAGCATCCTTTCTTATTTTGATAATTGTGTTTCCACCGGGTGACCTGTTAAAGGACATAGAAAATATTTGCTAGGTGGTAGTAAAACAAAACAAAAACCCCAACAGTGGATGAAGCTTATGCTCCAGTGTCAGCTGCTAAGCTGGATGAGAGAGGAACTGTGGTGTGCTTCCATGTTTCCAGATGGTGTTGATACACCAGAAGTGATGACAGAAATTTTTCATTACATTGCTGACATCTGTCACAGGTAAATTTCCTTCACAGAGCAAACCACAGAAGGGTTGTGGTTGGAAGGCACCTTTGGCAGTTGTCAGGTCCAACCCTGCTGCTGAAACAGGGCCAGTCTAGGGCCAGTTGCCCAGGACAGTGTCCGGGTGATTTTGGGTATCACCAAAAATGGAAACTCCACAACCTTCCTGTGCAACCTGTGTTAGTGTTTAGTTGCCCTGACAGTGGAAAGCTGTGTCCTGATGTTTGGATAGAACCCCTTGCATTTTGGTTTGTGCCTGTTACCTTTCGTCCTATCTCCATCATCTTTTGCACTTTCTTTTAGATATTTATGTACATTGGTAAGATTCTCCCCTGAGCTTTTCTGTTCTGCAGGCTAAACAGTCCCAGCTCTCTCTGCCTTTCCTCCTGTCCCTTAGTCAGGATTATGCCCCCTTGCTGCACTCTCTCCACCATGTCTGTGTCTGCCCTGTGCTGAGGAGCACAGAACTGGGCACAGCACTCCAGCTGTGGCCCCTCCAGGGCAGGATCACCACCTCCCTCAGCCTGCTGGCAATGCTTTTCACTAATGCTCCCCAGGGTACCATTGGCCTCCTCTGGAGCAAGGGCACCTTGCTGGCTCTTGGTCATCATGGTGACCACCTGGAAATTATGAAAAACATCACCAAAAATCTACTGTTTGTAATATAAGGTATTGCAGTGCTGCAACATTATGACAGAATTTCTTAATTTAGATTGTATGACTGTGCCCTTGCAAGGTAATGAGAATGAATTTGAGGCTCATCTTTCAGCTGGAGTCTTTTATCTGTTGAGTTGTTCAGATGTGATCTGAATGATGGTGGGAGACCTTGCACTATATGGAACTGTTGGGATTTTAGTAGAAAAGAACATGGAACAAAAGGATTTTGTTTTCTTTTTCTCTTCTGTGATGTGTTAAGTTTTTAGCAATCACTTGTCAACAGAGTTTATTTTGGAGTGGCAAAGCAAAGCATCAGCTTGCCATTGGCTTACACTTATGTGAAATTGTAGTCTTGGGGTTGCATTTACAAAATACCGAACTCAGGTCAAAATATCTGGAACCCATGTTCTAATTAAAATCTGCTTTTGAACGTACCTTTGTAGTCTTGAATGTTGTATCATAAAGATGATAATAGCTATTTCAGAAATAGCAATGTTACGAAGGAGAAATAGTGTAAAGAAAAAAAAAGGCCTATGATCTGTGAAGAAAAGATTGATGATTTAATAATAGGATTGTTTTTTAAAAAAGAAGAGTAAAACCAATGACTAGTTTGTCACCTGTACTTTTTCCCTTGTCTTTCTTCCCAGTTTGAACTGGTTTTTCAAGGCTTGGTCTAAAAATTACTTTATTCTGTAGGTGGATTTGTGTTCCTTTGCTCAAGTCCTTATCATGGTGCTTTGAGTTATCCACCTGATGATGAGCTTCATCCGTAGAGGAGAATGAAAATATTATTAGATGAAGCCCATTTGTCCAGGGAATATATTTCCTGTACAGACTCTTCATGAGCCTTTGTAGAGTTCATATTAGATCTGCTTTTGCTTTCTTACATGATGATGTCATACCATTTTAATGATTCTTCCTCTGTCATATCCTTTTTTTTGCATTTTCTTTTTCATGGTGTTGAGGCAAGATCTCTGTGCATGTAGATTAAGTAGCATAACATGACTGGTTATGAGTAAGGCATATCTGTGCTGCCACAGAAGCCACTTGACTACTGTTGGTGTGTGAAAGGATGATACCTGGTGTATAGTATTCACCTAGCTCCACTCAAAATTATTCTGGCAATCTCATGTTAGAGAAAGTGTTTCTTCTCACCAGGAAAACAGAAACGTCTCACCTCATTTCTCTGTAATTGAAGTGTCATTATTTTTCTATTTTGTGGGCCTCAAATTTAGAATGACGACTTATCTTCATGCATTGTTATGGGTTGTTTTAATGGAATTCTGTATCAATATAAACTTAAAAAAATATGCATGTTATGACATGATTGAAGGCATTGGCCTCATATATAAGCCAATAAATTGCTTAGTGTTTTGGAATTAGTGCAGTAGTTCCATTCTGGTAATCCATGAAGTTATCGGTACCTGTGGCCGTTTCTGAGTTCAACACACTTAAATACTTGCAGGCTTTTGTTTTGCTGCAAAGATATTTATAAGGGGTAGCTAAAGGCAAAGAGGAGGAAGAAGAAAAGCAAACTTAATTTAAATCATCAAATATAATTTTCTGATTGACATTTGACCTGTTTTGTAGTTTCTTCTGTTAGGCATTTGTATTGGTTTGGCATGAATGGTAAAAAACCAATCAGTGATCTGCTTTGGAACTGACAGCCAGGTTGGCCAATCAAGTATGGGTGTACACCCCTGGGACACACAGCTTGAATACAGGTGGAATTTTGGGAACTCCCTTTTTCTTGCTGCAGGCCGCCATGAGGTAATTTGTAGCACGGAGCAGCAGGGCCCGGCTCTGGGCCCGCTGCCCGTGTGGCTGGCCCGGGGCGGCCATACCTGGGCTGGGACGGGGCAGCCGGGATGGGTCTGGCCCTGGGGGAGCCGAGCCGAGCTGAGCCCTGCGGATGCCGCAGAGAAAGGGAAGCCACGGCT
>WBMY01004261.1:0-19687 GCA_013397315.1 Donacobius atricapilla
GCAGCCGCCTCCCGCCAGCCCCGTCCCCGGCGGCAGGAGCCCGGCTCAGCCCTACCGAGGGGAGGGAAAGCGGGGAGTCCCGCTATGGAGGCACCGCCCGCCCTGCCCAGACCTCCCGAGCCGGCACGGCCCCGGGAAGCCGCGGCAGGAGCCGAGGAGAGCCCGGGGGCGCTCCTCCCCNCCTCTCTCCTCAGCTGCCTCTGCCGTCAGGGACGTGGTCCTGGCCCTTCCACCCGTAAGGGGTACGACCCGCCCGTCCCGCTCCTTCCCGCCCGTCCCGCTCCTTCGCGCCCGTCCCGCTCCTTCGCGCCCGTCCCGTGTGAGGGACGCGGTCCCGTGTGAGGGACGCGGTCCCGTGTGAGGGACGCGGTCCCGTGTGAGGGACGCGGACCCGTGTGAGGGACGCGGTCCCGCTCTTCTCCGCGTGCTGCTCTCCCGCTGCCTCCCGCCTGCCCCGGGGATGGGACCCGGGCTGTTCTCCAGCTCCCTCCCGCCTGGCCGGAGGAAGGAGAGGGAATCGACGGCTCTAGCGGGACGCGGGCCGCCGGCCCCATGCGTTCCCGCCTGGTCCCGAGGGACGCGGGACCCGCTCCGTCCCGCCAGCCCCGTAAGGGACAGGGGCTGCCGGCCCCTCTGGGCTCCCGGCCGCGGAGGCCCCGGCCCGGCTCCACCGCTCCGCGCACCTCGGCCCCTCTGCTGGTTCCTCCCTCCCCGGGCTGTCCCTGCGCTGTGGCGTGCGGCGAGGGGAGCTCCCGCAGCCCCAGGAGCAGCGCCTGCTCCGCCCGAGCGGGCTGTCCCGCACGGGGCCGTGGGTCCCTGCTCGAGAAGAGCGGTGTGGTTTCTGTCTGGGGGCTCAGCGCATCCTTCCCCGGCCAGCGCCGTGTTCCCCGGGCCGCAGCCTTCCAGGGAAGCCGACCAAGGGAAACGTCGGGGAATGGAAATCCCATTCCCCGCGCGCAGGACCTGCGGGCCAAGGCAAACAGTCCCTGGTGATTCATGCGGCGTCTGCCACCGCGGTGAGCCGGTGGGAGTCTCCGTCGGGGAAAACGCTGAGGGAAGCGTGAAATAAGTTGGCCAAGTGGCAGGGACCGTCGTTTCTTAGCTGACACAGCAGCGGCGCGGTCAAAAGTCCAGGTGGAAAAACTAAGTGTGGGGTTTATATCAACACTTAAAAATAAAATTCCTGCTTTGCTCCCAAGCAGTTGTGATTTCTGTTTCCTGGCAAAAACAAACAACCAACCAACCCCAAAAAACAAAACAAAATCAGAAACTCAAACAAAACAAACACCAAAACAACAACAACAAAATCCCACCACCACCACAACAACAAAAAACCCACAAACAAACAAACAAGAAAAAAAAGAGGACACCCCAAAACCAACAGTGAAAGCCCTTTAAATGACACAGGTGACTCAGTCAGAGTCACTGTCACGGTCCAACAGGACAGACACATCACCTAGCCATGCCAATTGCAGTACATCAGGTGCCAGAGGAGTCCGACACAGGAGACTTGTACCCCTCAGAGCTGCTGGGTTAGTGAGTAACTGTGGCAATCAGCACAGCTACTTTGTGTAAGATTTGTAAGGCACAATTAATTGTCTGTGATGTGGGTGTACAAAATCTAATCTCTAAAAGGAAGCATATAGATAACGAGCAACTCTCAAACTGAAATAGTTGGATTCACCTTATCTTTAATTCTGAGCACTGGCTCCTGAACCTTTCCTGTAGCCAGAGAAATGGGAAAAAATGAAAATGTGACTGAGCACTGATAGACATTATAGCAAACCCAGCAAAGCCAAGTGCAGAACAATTCACCCATTCTATTTCATCCGTGTAATGTAGCATAGGATGAGGCCCCAGTCATGGTCCTAATTAGTGCTCTGCTGCCTTAAAATACAGAAGCCATACTTCCATTTCACTGTGCTGTGGCTTGAGGCATCAGCTGAGTTGCCAGAGGAAGACAAAAGTCAGGAGGAGAAAATGTTGTAGTGACAAGGTAATGGGAGTGCCCAGAGTAACTCTGGTGGCTTTTGCTCTAGTTTATGCATTAGAGGGCCCATCACTAGTGTTCTTCCCAGAGGCCATGCAGCCTGCTGCTGTTGGCAGGTTTAACACCAGGAAGGGACCCCAGCAGGAGACTGGAGGAAAAGATGATGGCAGTGAGTCAGCACAAAGCATCATCTCTTTGATTCATAAGAGACAAATGGGGGATTTTTATTTGACTTTATTTGATTTTGGTCTTTATTTAATACCACACCAGAAGTACTGTTTAATCCCCACATTTCAAAGTCTCAATCACTTTGCTACTTGTCCTTTCCCAAGTGATGACCTGTCCTCCACTCCCATTGTGTGACTTCTTTTTGATTTTGGAGAGCCTTTGTTCAGTCTATCAACATTTGAGACAATGGGTAGAGGAAGACTGGAAGATGTACAGTAAGAAAAAGCTGGGGGCTTCTATCAAGCCATGCTTTGATATGCAATGAATCAGAAATCTGGCAAAAAAAAATCAGGCAATTATTAAGCTTCTTGAAGATTGCTAACTAGATACCTGAGGCTTTGAGTCCTTTTGGTCCTTTCCTGTCTTCTCTTAGTGCCTGGAAGAATTACTCTCAGTCTGGAAGAAGCTCCCAGTGATGTAGGCTGCCTCTCAGTTATCACAGGCAACCACTTAATATAAAAACCGTATTTCAGAAAGTAGGTTTCACATTATAAGCAGCTGCTTTACGTAAAACAGCAGTGAATTTATTTTCCTCCTGCTGTTAGAGGACTGTTTCAGACCTTCATGGTAGTTAGACAATTCCTACTAATTTCCAGTCTAAATGTATTTATGGCCATTGTGTATTTGTTTCCTAGTATCAACATTGTCTTTTAACCTAAAGAACCCATTTTTTTCTCCAAGGCATGCCTAGCTAGGGCATTTAGTGACAGCAATCATTTTCTTTTCCAGCTTTCACTCTTGTTTCACTCAGCAAATTCTTGCTGTGTATGTGGATCCTGAGACGGTGTGCAGCAAAGCTATACATGATACACCATGCAAGCCCTGTCCACATAATTTCTATTTATTGAAAATACTTCTCCTGATGTGGCCAAGGATTTCTTTATCATTTTCAGTGGCCACGGCACCACTGATGGCTGATGGTCTCCTTTGTGTTTAGTTTATATATGCAGCAGCACCTGTTTGCCAGTGGATTAATCCTCTCTAATACATGATCTTGAGGGTCTCTTCCAACCTTGATGATTCAGTAATTGTGACTGTATACTATGGTATTTCACCTCTCTTCTAGTTCTTTATTTTTTTTGTTTCTAACTAGCATTCCTAATTGTTATTGTAGATAACAAAGTAGATTACTGATTTTTCAATCCTTTGAAGCAAAAAGAGTTTATTTATCTTACAGTGAGTGAAACTTTTCCTTTGGGTTGGATTTAGTGACATTATTAAAAGCATCCTTTCGCTACCTAACCAGGTTTATCTTAGCTACAAACCATGTCACAATTACTACAGATCTTCTGTAACATCTCATACCTTTTTTTACTGCAGTTTTGCTTTTATGCACTTTTCTGTGAAATATCATCTTACATTTGAATGGATTTTCCAGCTATTTAGGGACAGAGAGACTTGATTTTTTTCCAACATTATCAGGTACACATTAAATTAAGATATTCTATACCTACAATATCGTATCTACTACTATCTAGTAGTATTTTCAAGAAGCCTTTCATCCTTCAGCTTTTCACTACAACTTCTTTTTCAAAGTTTTCTTCCTCTTAAAAAAAAAATCACAGTGATTGGCACAGAGCCAAAATATTGGCAAATGTCACCACCATCATCACCAGTGATTGTACTAAAAAAAATCATGTTTTGGAGAGTTCCTAAGGTAAAGTTTCTTGACTTCAGGTAAAACAGAAGATTCACGATATGAGGCTATAGCTTAGAGATGCTGGACACCATCCTTGGGGATTTTTTTTTTGTCACTTCCTACCTAAATTTTTTCCATAATATTTTATGGAAGTATATGGTAATTTTCCAGTGTCGTTCAGTGCATTACACACAAAACTAGTAATAGAACACAGGACAGTTTAGGGAAACAGATTTTGTCATAATATCTTTTTTTCTTTCTTTATAAGAGGCTATGAAATGGATCAATATGGAGTTGAGTGTAAACATTATACACCTGGACATTTCTTAGGCACTCACATAACACAATATTTTGACTAGGGAGCTATAATGCTGTGGCAACAGCTTTGCACATATGAAATAGATTGCAAAACAGATAATAAATCTCAGCTGTATGTGAGCAAAAAATGCTTATTAAGGGAGTGTGTTTCAAGAGAAATTCTGCAAGGATAAATTTTTGACTCTATAGTGCTTTAAATTCTTTATCCACAACATTAAAGAAAACATATTTTATTTTGGCTACACCTTAAAGCTTTGAATAATTCAAGCAGAATGTTTAAAAAAACCTTGGAGTGGGATAGCAAAGAACTGAAAGAACCATTAGAGAAGTGGAAAATATGCCATCCAGTGAAAAACTCAGGAAGTGCAATGCCTTTAATAACTCAGATTTAGGAGGTGACTTAAGGACACCATATAAGTAAGTATATAAAAGACTAAACTTGAATAAAAGGTGTCTTCAATGCAACCAACAGAAATGTAATAGCACTTAATGATAGAAACCCGCAGAAAGAAAAATCAGACTAGAAACAGGCTGGTTTATCTACATCTCCATCCTTCATATTTGATAACATTTTGCAAGGGATTTTTTTTTTCTCCTTTACAATTTTTTGACTAATAAAGGACTGCTGTTGTAAGGCAATCCATATATTAATGCAGAAAATAACCAGTTTGGGGCAATTCTTTATGTTTTTGTATATTGAAGGCTCAAAAAAGATCTTGTATTTTAATTCCAAAAGTGATGACTAGACAGCATATTCAATGGTTGCCCAACCTTCAGGTTGCTCAGTGTCACTGCACCCTTGGTGCCTGCAGGTCTGCATTGCAGACCACATTTTCTCCAACACGTGGCATTCACCTCCTGCCTTGGCCCCAGGGAAATCTGGTATGGGGAAAGACACCAGTTTGGACAAGGTTGAGCAGGCTGGTGCCCAGCTCATGCACAAGCTCCCTGCAGCTGTTTGGCCGCCTGAGTTCCCCTGTGTGCTCTTACATCACACCCAGCACAAACCAGCAGAAATCTACTCCTCACAAAACTTAGAGGTGGCTCCTAGTGTCTTTTGCTGGACAGTCTGAGGTGCAGACGTGGCTTGGCTGCTGCTAACTGCTGTTTGCACAGAGGCTTGGAGCATCTGTCCTGGAAGTGTGCCTGAGAGAGAGCACAAGGTGACCAGCACAAGTTCTAACAGGGAGCTGGACAGACCTGCCAACCCTCTTGGGCTCCCAAGGTCCTCTGCAAAGTCCTGGCAGCAAAAACCAGACTCCTTGTCTTCTGGATGTTAGAATAGGATTGGCAACAGAGGGAGTAACATTTACATTTCATTATGAACTTCATGAAGGACCAAGTTACTGGAGTGATTTCCACAAACCTAGGCATTGCAGGACCAAACTTTCAGGAGACAAATATTTTTTAAGGTTACGGTTTTTTTTGAGAAACCACCAAAACCTCTTATAGATACTTAGGAGCATAAATAACACCTGCAGGTGTCTTAGGAATATATACCTAATTTGAAGATCATGAGTAATCTCTCTTAAATCTAAATTCAGTGCAGGTTTTGGTGCCTCCTCTTATCCCCTCAAGATGGTTCATAAGTCAGACTTAACTGTGGCTCAGCATCACAACTGTACCATAGCCAAAAGAAAAGATGCTTCCAGTACACAACATTTAATCAACACTAAAGCTTTTGTATCTATGCATATATATCTACACATATATTATGTGTATTAATACATATATATGATAGATATATAATGTATGTTAATGAATTATCATAATGGCTTTTTATCAGAACATATTTCATCTGAGACATAGAGAGCCAGGCAGCATTCAATAACTATACTTTTTGTTTTAACTTTTTCTTTTAAATATGTATTTATGAGTTTAAATACCACACTCTTGTTGATAGGTGCTACAAGACAGTCTCTTTCCTTTTTAAAGTAGTAATGTCGTCACTAAAGAGGAAATCAGAGGAAATCTCAAGCCAGAAGCCACAGCAATGACAGATCAGGCAGGTATTTCTGCTGCAAATGTTGCCACAAAAGTCCCCAGGGATCTGATTGAACTGGCTACCCTTTGGCTACTGGGAATCTGAAACACCACATTTTAAATGTTGATATAATTTTCTTTTTTTTATTCTTTGATCTATATAATTTTGTATGAACACCATTGGGTCAAAAGCCATACTGCCTAAATTCTGCCAAAGTTATAGTTTGGATGACATTTGGGTGAGCACAACATAGACATTACATAATATTCATAAATAACACTGTTATTTAATTTAAGATCCAGACACGTGAAAATTTAAAGACATTACTATGTTTAGAACAGTCTTCATTGTGCAAGGACTGATTTAGAGCTAGCAATTTGCACACTTTCTGGATCATGTTGTAAGAACTAAGTTGAGCTTCTTGTGTGTCTGATATCAATTTTGTCCCAGAACTCAGTAAGAAAACATTGTCTTGGATTCTGAAGAATTGAATTTAAGCATGGCATGGCTTAAATCACCAAAGGAAATGCCAAAAATGCAGTTTTGCTGATCATATGTTCAAAGTTACAGCAATAGAAAAGCCTGTGAATATACTTGGCAGAGTAGCAATTGCAGAACAATTTTTCAGCTAGCTAAAGTAGGTGAGTGTGGTCTGCAAATGAATTCAGTATGTATTTTATCAACAGTATATAACTTCATTGAGTCCTGCCTGTGATGATATCATGTATCAATTATTTTTTCCCAATAAACATTATCTAGTCTGGATGGTAATCATAAGCTGCCACACAGTTCTGAAGAAAATAAGGAGAAGATGTAACCTATGTATAAGGCAAATGCTTGCTTTACAGTTACCCACTGCAAGAGTTCTGGTTTTCTTGTTCCAAAACATTTTGAAGAGTCAAATGGAGTTTCCAAGAGAATTTCAGTAGGAAGAACTTCAGTTAATTAGTTGCAATATGTGGGCCTCAACAATCAAAATTTTGCCTTCTGTCTATTCCTTTGCACCCCTGTGGCTGACCGCAGCTGCTATCCATGACACCCAGAAAGATGGAAGTCTGCAGTGGTACAGAGACAGGAAGGCAAAAGGGGCCTGTGCAAGCCTGGATGTCCAGCCAGTGAGTTACACCAGGGAGTTACTTGTCTTTTTCATTTACTTTAGGATTGTGGAATGATTCTTAGATTCAAGTCCATCAAGATTCCAGTTCTCAAACATCTGGAAATGAAACACAGCAAGACGACCACAGAAGTGTGGAAGAGAAGTGCAAGCTCTTGACATATTCATACTCCTTCAAACTTTTTGATCTGTTTCAGTCCCTCTGTTTTTATATGTATATAATGAAGTTTACAAACTGTGAATTGTGAACAGAACTGTGCAATTCATGTATCATTAATCTGTCACTAACACTCAGGATAGTCCTTTTTACATCAAGTGAGAAATTAACACTTTTCATTACATCTGTGTTTGAGTGTTAACTGAATTTATTTCTAACCAGCAGCATGTTCCTGGAATTATAGAAAATGTCAGCTGAATGCAAAGGAGTCAAGTGAGAAAACAGTATAGGTTTGCAAAATATCTGTCCCTTGATTTCCTTTTAGAGGTGATATAATGTACTCTGTACAAATTAGAATCACATAAGAGTCAAGCAGGTGGCTAGCTACAGGAAGAGATGTTCAAAACAGCGAAGAAAAAGTGAAGTGCACATCCAAAATAGAACTTGTGGATGCAGCGAAAGGATGATGTTTTTAGAGGGATGATGAGATAGAGCAAATTATTTACTTACTTCTTCAGGAAAACAGACTAGATTTAGCCTTGAGCCCTATACCTTTATCTTTTAAATGATTTTTAAGTGATAAAAATGAGAATCATAAGGTAATTGACAAACTACCAGTGATGGTTGGTCAGTGTTACTGACCAACTGCAACATACCTGCTTTACATGAGAGTAGTTTGAACAGCAGTAGACATCTAAGAAGAAGAAGAAGAAGAAAAAAAAAGTCTTGTCCTTATTTAGGAAGAATAGTAGAGAAAGAAAAGATTGATAAAAGTTTTACTTTTATGATATTCTAGGAATTCGAAAAAACTGACTGTAACTAGCAGGAACTTGCATTCTTTTTTTTTTTTTTTTAAGATACCAAACACCTGCTGATCTGGCACTTCAGGAGTCAACCGAGACAGTTTGATTTCAGTAAGCACTGGACCCAGGAAAGGGTGTCTCTTATAATTATATAATTAAGACTGATACTTCCACTGATAGACTCAAATTTGCATATGCATTGCAAATTCTGCCTGATTAATTGCAGTACAGTGTGGTTTATAAACCCTATGACCTAGTATTACACACACATTCCACATTTCCAGTCATGGAAAATGATTGGTCACGTAAAATGAACTGGTCTGAGCTCAGCTGGGACTGTCCTGCTGGTGCAGTCTCTTGTACAAAAGAGCCACAGATAAGGCAGCTCACATCTAAATGCTGCTGCCCTATGCCTGCAGTGGCAATTATGGAACCATGCAGGTTCTGTTGCTTGGCACTAATAGGAGTGCAACAGCTGACAGAGGAGTTTTCCTGAGCTTCCCTTTTTCACCAAGGACTACTTTTCTAGGCCTCTGGAGTGCTTACAGTGTCTGTTGAGTGTAATGATACATTACCTTTATTTGAACCTTATTTGTCCAAATTACTATGTCAGGACTTTTTATCCAGGCTGAAAAATGGAATTGCAGAGAGGAATAAGTAACCAAAAGTTAAAAATATATTATGTTGTGCTTTGGGATTTTTTCCCTGACAATTAATAAGATAAAAAAACACAAAGAAAATATAAATTTGAAACAGAGACCAGTCAGTTCTAGATGAGCATATGGCCACAGATACCACGACTAAATACCTATTTATTCAAAAGGAAAAGATTTGCATTAAAAAATAGACAAAGTTCAATATTTTTTAAGAAAAAACCCCTCAAAACTAGTGGATCAAATAGTCTGTTTTGAAGAGCCTTTTGAAATCCTTTAGCTGTTTTTTTTTAAATGAGAAGCAAAGCAGCAGGATCACACAATAGCAGGAAATTTAGGCTGTTCTGTCCAACTGATAAAGTTACTTTCATCCTCTGCTCTAATGCAATGAAAGAAAAAAAAAAACTCATCCCATTTTTCTAATGATTTAATGGGCAGAAGACTTTATAAATTCCCACATAATAAATATTTTTAATTAATTGCCAGCTCTTGTTTTTGTTCCTTTACTTTTATTGTCCTTGCTGCCCCAGGTGAGTGTATCTGATATTGCCAGGAATGACCACATTCATATAAATAGTATCAATCTCCTGGAGTGTCCCATTGATTTATTTTTTTATCTGTTAAACTGCTGTACTGGTGATACACAAAATAAAACTATATAAGTACTTGCCTATCCAGACACCTTTTCTCCATCAGGGAGAGGACGCCTGTTTTGTGCTTGCCTCTGAATGAAGGTTGAAGTATCTTCCATCCATAAAGTATCTCACCTTATTAGGATGGTATCTGAATTTTAAAAAACACCTTGCCCATCCTGGCATTGAATGGGATCAGAAGATTTGATGCTGTTTACTCATGTTGGACCTCTAATTTCATTCTTGCCTCTATGGTCATGAAGGGTCCTGAAATGGGGAGTTTTGGAGAGGGAAACATTCAATATTACATGAAAAAAAAAAGAATCTAAAAAAACCCCCAAGCCCTTCAAAAACCAGAAGTATTTACATACTTAGGGAAAGTTTATATGAAACAGATAAGCCTGTTAGAGCTACTACCAGGATGCACATAGGTACTGTGATGGAGCCCAGGTTCTGGGCTAAAAATCTGTATGTGGCTCATCCCTGCTATTGCTGGTCATGTCGACCTCAAAGAGCAAACTTGAAGTCTTCTGAAATGCCTGCAGAGACTCTGCAGTGCTGCAGCTCCCTCCCTCAAAGTAGCTTCACAACTCTTCATCTATGCTGGCTAGCAAAGCTTCTCATGTAAGCCAAGCAGCCAGCCCTGCTGCAGACCTGATTCATCCCCTTGCTGTTTATTCAGCTTTCCAAGCGACCCTGTGTCCTCCACTCAGACTAATTAGCAAAGTCCAGCTCTGGCTACAAATGAAAACATTTCTTTATTTCCCAAAAACTCTCCTGTCTGAAACATTTGAATAATCTGTGTCCTGGTTTCAGCTATGATAGAGTTAATTGCCTTGAAAAAATAATTTACTGCATTAGATTTCACTGATGATCTTCACTAAAAGAAAATACTGTTGTAGCTCATTGTCCAGGGTATAGTTGTAGAACTGCCTGTTTGCTTTGAAATAGCTTTGGATCTGCTGGCTGGGTGACAACGAGGCTTTCACTCCCAATGCGAGAGTATCCTCTTCTACTGGAGGTAGACACAGGCTGCAGGCAGAAGGTCACAGATCTGTATTCCACACCCTGCTGAGCTATTCAGCTGAAAAACTGGCCACATTACAGAACGATTCCAGGTCAAACCCATGGGTGTGGAGACATCATTTACAAATACCAGAGTCTTTCTCTGAAAGAACACTAATCCTGATTTATGAGAGCCAAGCCTCCCTTTAGATAGCTATAGCTGCTGTTTTGGATTTCTCAGAGCTGGGAACTGAGATAGTGTTGAAACATCTCCATAGTGAATTTGCAAGAAATGCTTTTTTGTGGTATCTGACTGCAGTTTCTACAGTTATTAGAGATAGGTAAATGGGAAAGATACAACCTGGCTTCAGAGAAGCAGCATCTAAGGAGAGCAGCCTCTAAGAAGACAACATCTAAGAAGTCTCTAAGGATAAAACTTGGCTCCAGAGGAGCAGTTTGGAATCCTCTGTCTGACTAGACACTTTGGCAGGCATTTAACCAATACTCCTCTTGGTTTAGCAATATTAATCTGTAGGTGTCCTAGCATTAAAACAAGTAAGACAAAGGTATCATCCACTTCAGTGATAGAATTCTGGAACAGAGCTTGTCTAATAGTTAATATAAGAAGTTACATGAGCAATTATATTTCCTCTTGACCACAGCAGAGAAGAAAGGGCACAGAAGTCAACCAATATTGCAGCAGTGAACCTTGTTTCTGTGCTGTTTAAAAGACATACATGAATGTTGCCCTCCCATGTTCTGTTCCTGCTCCTCTTTCCTTTCTGCCCTTAGCAGTAGGCAAGTCTTCCATTTTGCACATTCCAAGCACCAGTGTGCACAGACTTGTTATTAGCAACAATTTTTAAACCTGTCCATGGTATCCCCAGCCAATACGGTAGTGGTGAGGAATGCCCTAGTTTGAAAGAATTTGGAATTTGTTTGGAACTTGTTGACTGGCTATCATTTGCTCTGCTTCCTTGTCAAGATTTTATCTGTGTATTGATTCGATGTGGCCTTTGCTAACATATCAGACTGGATTGTTTTTACCTACCAGAGGTTTTTCCAAAGAAGTACAGACAGGCTAACACCTAAAATGATGGCCATTAGTAATTGTTTTAGAAAATTTCATGTACTTAAAAGCACGACTGCCACACCATTGGGTCACCACTACAAATTCCTTGTTGCTTTCTCCAATATGATGCATGGATGAGTGTAGAATGAAGGAGAGCTGCAGAGTTGCATTGTTCAAACAAGAATAAAAGCATCAGGCACATACGAGAAAAGCTGGATTTGTGCCTTAGCATGTGTAGGATTTGTGAAGCCTTGTAACACTTTTTTTTTTTTTTAACAAACAAACAAACAAACAAACAAAACCCCACCAAAACAACCCGGAAGAGATTTCAGCAAAAGCTCTACTTTTATTTCTGGTACTATCAAAGTTTAGATTCCTGTTTGCTGGTTTTGGACTTAGGATGTTTCATGTCAACATTTCCTCAAAGTAGGTTCCTTCCACTAGTAAGTTACTAAAAATTATTAATAAAAAGCTGCTATATTAGAGTTCCAGATACAAAACCAGGAGAGCATTTGAGTAAGCAGATGCTCCTAATATCTGTGAAAAAGGAAAAAAAGCAAAGAATATTGGAAAAAACTGTTAGGAGTAAGTAGTTCCCAAAACACAAAAACTTAAGAAGCCAGCTTTTTAATGGGCTTTTTGTGTCACAGATGACTATTAAAAAAATGAATTATAGGAAAGCTGTGGTGTAAATTCCCCAGGATGATACATGGAAATGGAGAATAAATTCAACACCTGAGGACAAAAACATTTCAGCTGGAGTTCGTATCTCTTCATGTAACCCATAGAATCTCATTTTTGTTTTGGAGCAGTGAACTCATCTCTCATGGGGATCCTCTGATATGTCACCATAACTAAACTTAGATTACTTACCTGTTACCTCCTACCCATGTATTTACTCTGTGTGCAAGCATGTAATGGTTTTGGTACCATAACCTTCCTGCCCTCTTTAACTCAAATTGGACCAAACCCAAGAGGAGTTCGGGCAGGACAAACTGTACTCATATTTATGCACACATGGGGTGTGTGAAGAAGTCTTGATTCTTTAGTGAGGAAGCCCCAGCTTTCAGTGTAGCTCAGTTTAGCCCTGTTCATTATGACACATTTCATCAGACCTGAAAAAAATGCCTGCAGTTTTGCATGATAAACTAAAACCTTGAATTATCTTTTGGTCTTATTATGCAATAAATTGTAGAATTTAATGTCCTTTCCTCCATTTATACAGTATGATGGGAAAGCTGGTGAAGTGACTGGTGAGCAGACTAAAAAACTATCTTTTAGTCCTTTACAGAGAAAATTCTGCTATGACAGACTGATTGGACGGGAATTTGTGTATGTTTGTGCTTGGAAGACCATAAAAATTATTTCCATAGTTTTGAGGAAACAACTCCTTTTATTGTATAGAAGTTTGTATACACAGATGCAACGTATTTACAACCAGCTTTTCTCAAACAGATGACTGCTTAACATCCTTCACAAATCTGTTAAGAATGAAAGGAAATGAAACTCAGAAGCCCAGCTGGCCAGCACAAACCCTAAATTCAGATTAATTCCCGAAGATATCTGTAATTCGAGTAGATGGCATTATTCAGAATGAAAAACATAGGACTGTGACACAGATCAGTGGATGGATTTCAGGATAGGTTCATTCAAATGCATTGTTTAGTTTGATCTCAGAGTAGATAAGCCATGAACTAAAATTCCAACAAGCAGATAGGGACCTGCATTTTGCCAGGGGTGTGGAAGAGACAGGCAGAAAGAGTCTGTCCTTTCCTTCCCTGGCCTCTGCAAGAACGGCTCACAGTTGCAATCTCTGTGAAAAGGATTTGTTGGTCCTGTGTTCCTCTGGAAAGCTCTTTTCCAGGAAGTCAGGAAAAGTTCCACATTTTTTCAGTCGGCAGAACGGAGTCAGTGCACTACAGGTGAGAACAGGTGTTCTCCTCAGGAAGGGTAAGGACTCATGTGCCAGCCCAGCCACAGGAGAGATGGCATCTTGGTTTCTTCTGGTGCCCCTTCAAACTGTGACTCAGCTCTGCACTGCCCTTCACCTGGGGGTGCTGTGCAACATCACCAGTTTTGCTTCAGCCTTTTCAGTCACCCCAAATGCAGAGGAGACAATGCAGAGGGAAACAGGGAGAGGTAGAGACACACATTATATTCCCTTTTCATGTTCCTTTTCAATTAAAAGTAGAAACTTCATCAAAACAAAAAGCTACATGTGCAGGAGGCACTTCTCTAGAGAAGAAATAAATACCTCACACAAGCATGCATGGATGGGTGAGCCCCATGTGAAAGATTCTCAGTACAACCAGTTCAGTCATAAACAGAATCTAACCCCCCAACACTGATGTATATGAGAAACAGAGATAACATATCTGCTGATGCTCAAGGAAATTACATGCTGAAGTTCCCCACAGGTTGGGAACATGTACCTTAGAATCTGCATAATTTAGTTTACACGCAGCAGAAAATTGCGGTATTTACAGGCACATTCCGATCGGAAAACATTTGCATGTTGAGTGTGAAAGACACATCTTTGTCACCTAATCTTGGGACTTTAAAGCAGGGATTTTGTGACCTCTAAATACTATTTGTGAAGTTAGCAGGGGAGGAAAAAGGTGTGTAGGTGGGAAAAGAAAGTTACCAGGATTTGCTAACTTTTTTTTTGAGCATTAGAATGGTTTCAGGCTGGGACAAAGTGATTCCGTGTAGACCACAGGTTCTGGCTTGTTACACATACAGTGCTTTGTCTATTCTCATTTCCTATACTTATCCTTCCCAATTATATGTGCTTCCCATTAGCCAGATTGATGAGAACAGTGCATAAGACTAATTCTTGCAATCACCATCATCATTCACAACATAATAACTTCAAAAATACTTGCAGAAGAGGAATGAACTGGAATGTCACTTTTTTGTACTTGGTCTGTATTCTGAAGTTGAATGTGGGCATCTGAGAAACATATTTGTAATGCTTTGGAAGTTTTACAAATTAAAAAAAATTAAGTTACACTCTGAACCTGATTGAGAATGCAAAGTTCTACGTTCTCTAGCACTGTATGCCAGACATGGTGGAAAAAGCTATTCAGTGACTACTCTAACCCTAGTGCTACCCAGAATTTTTCTGAAACTACTTCACTAGTTTCAGAAACACTACTGTAGTTGCAGCAAATGATTTAAACTATCTACAGAACATGAGTCATACAATTTAAGTTTCAATATGTCAGCAAAACAGCAAAGTGTAACCCACGGAGGTTATATCCTGAAAGTGAAATTATCAAACTATTGCTTCAATGTTTGTAAAGTAAAGCTATCCTCCCTAGGGACACAGCACTCTCACTTAGGCTGACACGTAAGGTGGTGGTGGATCTTTAGCAGCTCCATTCCCAGGATCATCGTATGGTGGTAATAGGACCTGCAGGAAAGGAAAAAAAGGGTGTTTAAAAAAAAAAAAAAAAAAGTCAGATGATAAAATTTACAGAAAAAAAAAACCCTAAGGCCTTGTCCACAACCAACCAATCAACCATCCCCCAAACCCCGAAACAACAACTAAAAACCCCAAACAAACCACCACCACCACAAACCAGCCCAAAACAAACCCTCAAACCAAAAAAGAGTACATTTATAAACAGGAGCAGAATAGTTAGGAAAACAAATAGCATTAGCTTGAGGTTCCTCCTTTTCAATGTGTATACTGTTCTCATTATGAAAGAAAACATGATTTTTTTCTAATTTCTTAGTAACCCCAGTGACAGCTTGATTTCTTCTGTTCACTGCTGGTACCTGAATTTGTTCAATCTGGCAGTGACAGTGGCTGCTTCTTCTGCAGCTCTCCTCTGTCAAGAGTGTTAAACCTTGTCTCCTGGAGGAGTGCTCACACTGCCAGAGTGAGAAAAGTCCTGAAAACCTCTCCTTCTGAGCCCTCCCTGGAATAGCTAGTAATTATTTTGGAGTGGGGAAAAAGAAAGTAAATGGAGAACAAATTACCCAATGCCTAAATAAATCTCCAGTTTTATACTTTCGGAGTACTCAGCCATGAGAAGGAAGATCTATACTCCCAGAAGCATTTCAGTGACTACTTCAACATCTGACAGCAATTAGGAAATTAGGACAGGTTTAGTCATATATCATCCCCATTCACTGGAGTCCAGGCAGCTTTCTAGGATGTGGGAGATGCAAGTTCAGGCCACACAGGGCAGAGGAGAGGTTTGAACCAAGATTCCTACTTGTTTAGGCAAGCACGTCAGCCATCATGCGATTTTTAATGGCACCTGCACTGACAGTTAGCTTGCATGTGAAAAGGTCCAGGAGTTGGTCTGTGAACCCCAGCAGGGACTGAGGATGAAATAGATGTCTGAATGAAGAATGAGTGTACATTTCCTAAAATATCTCAATAACATGCAAGAATATCACTAAAGTGCACAGATATACTTTATGCAGCCAATGATAAATTATTCATAATGGAATTTCCAGATTTATCAGCATCGCTTCTTGGTCATGAAAGAGCATGTAAAGCTGATTGTCTAAATGTACATAGGAAATATCCTGATCTCAATAAAGCCAGTGGGAGTTTTGCCATGAGACGATTTCACCAGTTCTTATAGAAGCTGGTAATTTGCCTTCTGCAAAGAAACATCTATATTCACCCCTTTTGGACCTCAACCACAACACATAAAATCAGTAGGAATTGTTCTATAGATTTAAAAAGACTTTGGAACAGACATTTGTGGGATAGTTCCAAGTGTGATTCACATTATACCCATGTGATTTTACAAACATATATTGATGACCGTATGTTCAAATACATCTGTGCACATAGTTAAGATTACAGAATGGCTACCTCGGCATCTTCAGACCTTAATCAGAAAAGTTTCATTACTTAGAAAAAGAAATTGTCAGAGCCATTACTCTTCATTACTACCATATGTTTGAGCTTGTAAATGCAGCATTTTGTGCACTACACGATCTAAAAACCCTTGTATTTGAAAAGCATTTAATAAATTATGTCACCCTTAAAGGCTGCAAGCATCTTGTAACTACTTATCTCATGAAATTCGGACAACATTTAAAATTTCAAATAAATATTATGCTAAAAATCATAAATATATTTTGCAATGTAACCTCAGTAAATCACGCTAAAGCATATTAACTGTGAAAAGCACTACAGATGAAATCCCCTCCCTAGCATTGATCCATTACAGTTTAATAACAGGATTTCTAGTAAAATCCTCATGTTACTAAAAAAAGCACGAGTTTCTCAAATATACTGAAACATGTTCATTAGTTTATTATGACACAATATAATTAGTAATTAAACCTGATTTACAGATGATTCGAAAAATGAATCAAGTTCCCTTTGTGAAAATTTAGCTGTCTGACTGCACTTTCATATGCTAAGCCTTAACCTGTGATCCATTTCTTTCAGGTTCAGAGTCTTGTTTCATCAGGTGTGACAAGAAATGACAGCAGACACAATCGAAAGAGCTGACCATCTCTCAGCTGATAAAGATGAACTGATAAATAATGGACCTCTTCCTGTGCTCTGATCCTTTTTTAAATCCATGTATCCTAAGACTACTGTGTCTACATCAATATTATTACTTCAGCATTGAGGCTGCTGTCATTTCCAGTAGGTCTCCTGACCTGGAGAATTAATATGAGTGAACTTTGCCATTCCCTTCACTCTCATATGAAACAAAATCTGGTAGGAGAAAAGCCTCCTGGTGAGGCTTTTACATCCTGGGAGCTAAGCACTCTTCTTCATTCTGCAGACCCAAACCTCATATATGGGTCAATGGCCCTAAAGGCCATCAGAAGACACTTTCTCACTTACCAACAGTTCAGTAAGAAGTGAGAGGAAACAGGAATGCCTGTAGAAGTCTCGACAGCAAGGAGATAATGCATTGCTATGCCTCAAACACTTATATCCACTCCAGTGGGCAAGTTGGAACAGAACTTTCCTGGAAAGGTAGGACCATACAAAGGTGGGGCAGTTCCTTTCTGGAGCCAATTTTCCTGTTCTGTGGTGACCACACAACATACAGCACCAGTGCAGAAGCAGGGTCAAACAGCGATCATATTCCTAGAGAGGACTGTGGACCACCAAGGACTCCAAACACCTCCTCTTTTTGGGAACTCTCCATCGGAAAATTCTGAGTGCTCTGTAGCATTGCATCACACATGAAGAATCCCCTCCCTGGACGGGACCTGGATGCTCCTCTGCTAACTTGAAGGTACATAACCTGACTTAACTTTTTCCTTTGCAGGCCCCCACCCTCAATGGAACAAAACTGTAACCATTATTTTGACCACAGTCATCAAAATTATAACAGTCAAATCTTGTCATTGGATCCAGAGGTGCTTTTCCTCTCCACTATCTGCTCTTGAGCTTCCTTCCGTCCATCCTTCCTTCCTTCCATCCTTCCTTCCTTTGGTCCTTCCTTCCTTCCTGTGGTCCTTCAAACCTAACTGAAAACCTTGTACCTAGAGCATTCATATGGCTGATTAGAGCTGTGGGTTTAAACCCTCTTGGTTTGAGACCCCTAGATCTCTGATTTCAGAGTCTCACTGAGATGCTTTTACACCCGACTATTGTACAAATGGTGAGTAATGTTACCTCTGGCTTGATCTTAAAGGATGGTGTTAAAGTGGTACTTTCTTCGTAAATAAAATTAATGCAGTTATAGGGCTTTTAAAGAAGTTAGGAGCTTCTATCCTTTAGATTTTAGGCATCCTATAGGACTGAACTCTGCGACTATCCAATTTTCCAAACCTGGTTGCTGATCTACTGAAAAAAGGCAGAATGTCTTCTCATAGGGATCACTGAGTGCCACAAATGGGTGTCCTTCATCATTTTTATCGTAACTTGTGAATGACAATCTCAAACACTCTGCAAACATTAATCCTACAGCATTCAGGGAACTAACATACATTTTTCTCAATTCACAACGAAGAAACAAAGAAATGCAAAAATGTAATGCCTGGGAAGCAAAATGCATCAGTTGTCTGAGTGGAGATTTTGCCTTGGGGTACCATGTACCTAAAATATGCATATATTTTTTGTACTTCGTAAATTTTAGACTGTATCCATTCTAATTAAGATTCATAGATAAGACTGAATCGTGAGTTTTTATTTTTCCAGTTTCTGAATTCACCATTTGGCTTAGGGACTGGTTTTCATTTTACCTTTCTGGAGAGCATCATGTACTGCCTGAATATCTATGCTTTCTGTGTTCAAGGGACTTATCTGCTTCCATTAGCCATGCTGAAATTTAACACAAGAAACTACTCCAGAACTGCTCTGATCCAGATTTTCATCTCAGCTATTTTGATATAATTTCAGTGATTAAAATTTTAATGCAATTATCCTTTCTTGTAAAATGTTGGCCATTTTAACAGTAAGCAGTTAAAAGCTGCAATAACTGAGGTTTTATCATAGTTCTTCCTTTTGCTAAAATAGATTTAATTGAGGAAAGATGGAAAAACTTTTAAGGGAAAGTAAGGGCCTGAAATCTGTTTTTGTAAAAAATTATCTCTTATGGAGGATTTGTAATTAGAATTGGCTGAAGAGTTTATTCAAACTGTCATGGAAGCTGAAGGATGATTATTTAGACTTAGAACTGACAGATCATTAAATAACAGTAACAAAATCACATTGACAGAAAGTTAAAGTTATATTAGTGTGAAGGGCTTTTACTGTATGAATGATGTGAGACATTCGGTGTCCCAACTGGTGCCATGTATTCAACAAACCGAGTGTTTTCTTCCATTTGTTGTCCAACACATCTATTCACCTTAGCCTTTTGTTATGGGTTAACACAGTTTGATTTTTAGTTGAAGAGAAATATAGACTATTGCCCTGTCAGGACCTTGGAGTTGTTTTGGTAGGGACAGGTACCTATCAGATTCTACTTTAGATATTGGCATATTGTTTGACCACAGAGAAACGACTTTGTGAGTACACATATAAAGCTGAGTTTGTCCCAGCCCGCCCCTTTTCCTTCCTGTCAGGAAAACAGGTAACACCGGGCAGCGGTGGCCCCGGGAGCCACTGCCAGCAGGGAGCCCGACCGGCAGGGCCCTTTCCCCCCAG
>WBMY01004262.1:0-66565 GCA_013397315.1 Donacobius atricapilla
GTTGTCCCGGGGATGCTCGGGGAGCGGGGGGACCGGTACGGGCCTTGTGCACGGGTGGGGGGCGAGTTGTTTACATCCGCGTCCTGACGCTCCTCTGCTCTTGTCTCCCCTCTGCAGACCTTCCTGCGGGTGCGAGCGAACCGGCAGACCCGGCTGAACGGTGAGTGGGGCCCCCATCGCTCCTGCCCCTCCGGAGAAGTTTCCAGAGTTGGGCCGAGTTGTGTGATACCCCCACGGCCCCCACACCGCACGCCGGGAGCCGCCACCAGCTCCGCCGGGGCCTCGACGTGCCGGGGGGGCGCAGGGGGCACTGGGGCGAAGCCCTCCCCTCCTCCCCCGGCTCCCCAGGGAAGCGGCTCCCGCCGCCGGTATAAAACAGGCCCCCAACGCCGTGTTTTCTGTGTGGGGCCCGGCTGCTGAGCTTTCACAGCTCACATGGCTGAACCTTGCAGTAAACTTTAAGAAGCCTGAGCGTCATCTGACGTCATGGTTTGTTTTGTTTGGGTTTTTTTTTCCTCTCAAACCCACAGATGCTGGTGCGGTACTTTTTTTCTTGTGTCTGTGGGTGCTCCTAACAAGTAAACAACTATTTCTAGCGGACAGTGGCCTGGTATTAAAAAAAACAAATCAGACATCACTTTATTTCAGAGAGAGGATGCCCATCTCTCTGCTTTGAATTTGGAAAATTAAAGCTGAAAGGAAACTTCTTTAATTAGAGCTGAAGAAGTCGAAACTTTTCTCACAATTCAGCGGTCAGAACTTACCATGTACACAGTGACAATGTTCTATCATCTGGTTTTGTACTGCCTGTAGCTAGTTTAGTATGTAAGATTTGGTCAGAATTTGGGTATTCAGGCTAATAGGAGGCTTATTTATCTCAAGCTTCCTGATGTGATGCCACAATAACACCTCTAATGTTGTGCTTTTGGAGTTTATTTAGGAGATCTACTTGAAAAAAATAGCAAAAGGGTTTAGAGTATGCTGATAGCAAAACAGTTTGCTTGTATTTGAAGGCCTCCATGTGTAAGTGTAGCCTTAAACAAATAGAAACTACTGATCCAGATCTTTGATAAGTTAGACATACGTGAATTCAGAGCTAGCCTCGGAATTTTTAAATACCAGTCCAGAGGGCCAAAAAACTGCAAACTCCAGAAAGTCTGTTAAGTCATAGAACAAAGAAATTACTTACCTTGCACCAGTTACAGGTAGCTGCTGGCAGGTGCTCACTCTGCACTCCAGGATGAGTGCAGAGTGCTGCCTGTGCTGGCAGGCAGACACAGAGACTTCAGATGGCTCAGATACACCAAGGTGCTGCTCTGTGGTGACTTGTTGCATGTGACCTAGGTCTCCGGAGTCAAGGATGTCAAACTGTTCCTTTATCATAGTTGGATAGCTGAGGCTAAGCTCTCTCCTTCCACCTTTTTTCAGGCCAACAATGTGCAGTCACCTTATTTTAAATATTTTTTAAAAGTCTGAGCCAGACTTGTGAAATTCTTGGTCTTGTGGAGTTCTTCAGCATGAGATGAAGCTCTTGGTGAGAGTGTGCTCTGCTGAACTGGCTCAGTAGTGCTTCATGCTTTTGTCTCTGTCCCGAAGCCAGGCTGCAACATAATCTGGGTAGACTGTGATCGTCTTTTGGGAACTCTTCTTGGCCTGTCTTGTTGGATGTTTTTATGAACCTGTGCTCATCTGAAGGGAGGCAGGTAGTTTTGTACAGCATTTGCATTGTTTTTCTTGGACATTTTGCTCTTTTTTTATGTACCTTTTGTGGTACAGCCATATTCCAGATGAAAGAAAATATATGCTGCCCTAATAATGCTGGGGTTTCCTGCCTGTTCTTTTCTTCACCCTGAGATGAAGAGGGTCCAGATGTCAGGGAGCTGGATGCAGAAATTCAGGTGAAGTGCTCTGGGTCTCAAAGAAAGTCAGATTAGATCAGAACTGGTTCCTTCTGACCTTAGGTTTTTGTGATTGATTACTGCTGAACATACACTAAAAGAGCATACTTGTAGTGATGTCTGCACCCAGCCAAATGGTTGGGTGGGTTGTACTGCTCCGTTCTCTGCATGTTTCTTTACATTTGTACTTCTGAACACTGCCTGCTTTCTAGTTTCTTCCTCCACATTTGTTTGCAATGAAATAACTGCAGTGTTTGTAAGCTTTGCCACCTTATTGTTGAAGAGTACCTTGACTTTAGATGGAGAATGCTGGAGTGCTGTAGGGAAAAAAAACCTTATTTATCTGTTTCTCATATTTTAATGAGCTTCTAGTCAATTATGCAACTTTAGTTTCCTAATCCTGATTATTTTACATGAATAGAAATTGTGTAGGACTTGTCCAAAGACAGCTGGCTCTTTGTTTCATATTCTCTTTGACATACTGCAGAAACTTAAGATATAGCAAATGCAGTCTGTAAAAAAAAAAATCTGTTTCATTTGTTTTTATGTTTATGTGTACTTTTCAATGTTGTAACCAGTTTACCTTGGTATTTCTGTCAAGCTTTTATGAGCTGAGCTCTAGAAGCACTTCAGGAAACTCCTCCCATAAAAAGGGCTCACAGTGTTTGTTCTTCTTCCACATTGCCCTTGACCCAAATCTTGTCTGCCCAGGCTGTTTGCGACTCAGTCATGTTTGGACCTTGATGTTTTCCAGCCTGTTGTGTTCATTTGGGAATACGCAAAAGGAGCTAAGCGGAGCGAAGGTAGGGAGGGAAATGTCTTCTGTGAGCTGCTGTTGGCCTGGCCACAACATGATTAGGTCATGACAGTAACATGGTTCACATGTACCTGAGTGGCCGGAATTTTAATTCTGTACGTCAGACCTGTGGCTTAAATTGAGCTGTAAGTAAGGCAAATGCATTTTCAAACTCAGGAGCTGGAGATTAATGTTCTGTCTTAGGCTCTTGGTTGAGTGTTTGTATCACAACTTCCCCGTCAGCCTCAGTGAGTTAATCCTGCACCTCTCACCTGTGCTAAACTCACTTTCCAGAGGTCGTGTCCTTGTGAACCCAGGAGTATGAGGTGTTAATTCCTGATGAACCCAAGTGACAAAGGAAGCATTTCTTTCATTTGCCTTATTTCCAGTGTTGCCAAACTGGAAACTTTAAGCCACCCTGTAAATTGATGGTTGTGGAGTTTAACAGTGCAGAGCAGGTTATGTAGTCATTCAAAATTAGAGGCACAAAGTTTGGCTTAGTGTATCAGAACATGGGTTCAGCGGGTTAAGTAGATGCCAATCTCAGAGAATAGTGTCAGAGTGAAGGTTGCTGAAAATCATCTGTGTGGAACTTTGGCCATGCAAATCTGAAAGCTGCACTGAGACCCTTTGGTGAATCTGGCCCTTAATGTTCTTTTTCGGGCAGATGAGCAGCAAATTGTACTTAAGGTCTGAAATAGATTCCTTCTTGACCTGCTGTTTTCTTGCTTTTGTTTATTCTTGAGATAGCTTTTTGTGCTCTGCCACTACTGCCATTGTTCCTTTGCATCAGATGCTCTGGATATGGTTGATCATTCACAAAAGCTTTTTGGGATAGATGTAACAAAAGTAGGTATAGCCACTCCTCAGGACTCCTCAAGTAGATTTGCAGTGAGTAGGTACTAGCTCTTGTGCTTGAATATCTTTAACTCAAATTTAGGGTTATTTCCAAAGTTGTGAAGTAAGTCCTTACAAAGTTCCACTTGCACCTCCCTGAGAAGGTGAGTCCAGTTTTGGTGGTTACCCTAAGCCTGTCTCTGCAAACAGACTGTGCAGTTTGTTGAACTATCGTGTCCTGTGCTTTTGTAGCTGATGAGTGGGGGAGGAATAAAGCTGGATGATTTCCACTGGAAAGGAGACAGAAATGTTTCCACTTAATTTGATTGGCTTGCCATTGCAGGAGCTGCTAATGATGTCTGCATAGGACTCAGGGGACCACTCAAACTGGTGGAGGGAACCATAAGAGATATTGCTAGTAACTTAATCATGTCCTTTGATGCTGCAGGAGAGGTTGGTGCAATGTCCACTGCTAGATGCTGTGTAAGAGCACTTCTGAGGTAATTAGTGCCCTGGCCTGAAGGTGAATTTTTACTTAGGGAGGGGAGTACCAGTGAAAATAAAATCCATTAGCTTTTCTCACAGGAAGTTTGGCTGGACTAGAGAGTAACATGATCTTTAGGCATTAATAAGGTTCAGCCTTGATAAGGAGAGCCCATTGTTAGGAAAGATCCTCTGTCTCCCCTGCCAATAAGGCAGCAGTGGTGGGTTGGCTCATTGTCTCTGCACCTGTGAGAAGGCAGGGACCAGTGTGCCCTCAGCAGCAGAGGCTTTGTCAAGTGCAGTTTGACTCCTTCTAGTGCAAGCAGTCTCACCTTGCATAGTCCCCATATTAGAGATCAACATATCATGAAGGGAAGAGCAATTCCCTTAGCCAGCACAGCTCCTAGGTTAAATCAGAGACCATAACTGAGACCCCCTGCCCTTGCAGAGCATCCCAGTTCCTGCTCACCTCCATGTGCTACTTTGTCATTCATCTGCTGTGGTGACTTAAACTCGCTGGGTGCCTGATGGTTTCATGTAATCTGAAGGAGAACATGCACTTGCAGCCGCAGCTGTGTGTAGGGTAATGTACATCTTTAAAAGTGAGGCCTCAGAGGTGCTGGAAGCCCTCTGATAGCCTAATAATAATTATTAATGCTAATAAAAATTAGTGAACTCTTCGCCTCCTGGCAAAAGGCTGGAATAATAACTATGGAGTCTTTGTTCAATTGATGCCATAAGTTTTAGCTTTCATATTTTCCAGATTCTGTACTGCATTAGTATATAGCTCCAAATTTCATGTAAAGTGTTAGCAAGTTCTCTTCACAGTGTAGTTAGACAAAACAATCCTTTTCCAGCCTGAGAACCAAGGACACCGTTGCAGCTTCAGGCCCAAAAATTATAAACAACAGTAAATTGAAGAGAGCAATATAGGAGGATGGGACTTCATAACCTGAAGCTGTAATTGGACAATTAACCCCAATATGCAAATGGACCAAAACTTACAAAAGCATAAGAACATGTGACCCATCATCCATCTTGGGTGTAGCCTCAACCAGGCTCTTGTACTGCCCAAGGTGTATCCTTTGAAGGCCTTTTTAATAAATACATACTTTATTCCTTTACCACTGTCTAGCCTCTGTTCTAGGTAGCCTCTCGAGGCATCACGGTCAGAGGTGAGAATGGGTCAGGCTTGTGCAAAAACCTCCTTCCCTGAGTTCTGGCCTCTTTGTACATGCAGCCCTCAACTGGCTGCATTTTATCTTCCTGAATTACAGGAGGGAATGACTTTTTTTTTTCCCCTTTCCGTGCTCCTGCGACAGGAGCGAGGGAGAGAGGGATTAGTGAGCTAATTAGAAATGATCGCATCTATCAACACTAATTAGCAGTCCTGTGGTCTCACTTTCGTGTTCTTTTGAGCTGCTTCCCTTCGGGACAGCGCCACAATCAGCCCCTGCCTTTGGGGCCGCTCTGTCCCTTCTGCGCTGATTGGAAGTGATGGCCGGGCTGCATGTGTCGGGCAGGGACAGCACCGCTCGGATGTGCTTTCCAGGCTGCTCCCTTTCCATTCCTCCTGTCACCAGGGGCACCCTTGGCCTCCGTGGGCACCACGCTGCTGCTGCTAATGACCACAGAATGAAAATGGCAGGGGAATTTGTTTTCAACACCTCTTTCCTTCAGTGGCTTTTTCACTCATGGCACTGCCGCTCAAAGGGCTGCTTCTCTGCGGAGCTAGATGAGCCAAGATAGCGGCTGGCTGCTGGGTCTGGTGTAGAGCTGGAGCAGAGCGGGGCTCTCTTCACAGCTCTGTGCTAACATTTCAGCAGCAGATCAGGTGCTTGTTCTGGCAAAATGGTCCCAAGAATTTATCAGTAGAAGACCCAAAATAAGTTGTCTTCCCTTTGTCACTGCTACAGTGCATGGACTGGAGAATGGCAGTAAAAAAAACCTAAAAATACTAATAAATTCACCAGGCAGACTTCTCTAACTGAATTGTTTGACCATGGGGAGTCCTACTAGAATAATTAAATTGCTCCTTCCCTGCATTTCCCTGTTAAAAACATGATGAGGTGGGAGAAATTTGTGTCTGTGATCAGGATAGAGAAGGCTTTGTTTCTGTATTTCTCTCCAGGTGGGTGTTTGCTGAGGAATGCTCAAGTCGTGTCTGATTCCAGCCTCCTTCCATATTTTTTGCTTGCTCTACGGAGCTAGTGAGGCAAGGAAAGAGCATCCTAAACTTACATGAAAGAGCCATGCTGAAGGACATAGGTACACACTAAACCAGATCTTCAGAAAACTCTTGGGCACTAAAATACAAGCCAGAAAGAACGTGACGTAACTCTGCCTGAAAGAGAGGGTTGTAGAGCTGTCAGTGTGGTGTACCCAGCACAAGGGAGGGTTGTGGAGCTTCAGCAAATAAAATTTAGACAAACAGTGAGAGCTATGTGTGTTGAGAGTCTGTGTCATTCAAAGTACCAGATATCAAAAACATTCTTGTTTTCATCTTAAGTTGCTGTCTCTTATTCTAGGAATGTCACATTTACAGAATCCTTTCCAGAATGTGAGGAGTGAAATTGTATTTTCAGGGAGTTTTCACACATACGTATTTCAATGAGAAAAAACAATGCCCAGAGATTCATGTGAAGCTTTCTTAGTGCTGGAGCATGAGCAAGTATAGGGGATGATGAATACTCCTAGTTCCAGAATGTGGGAAAGTATATCCTAACCCAGAGAGTCCTGAGTCTAGGGAAGCCAACAAGAAAGTCTTGAAGGAGGCCTTTCTGGTCTGTGCTGATGTGTTCAGCTGAAACTTTATAGTTCATTTGATGTGTGTGCTCTAAACTGATGCACTTTAGACAACAATTCACAGAAACTTTCCTGTACACTGGTCCTTCTTATACTGGCATTCCAGAAGCTTTCGTTGGCTGCGGGGAGCTCTTGATCCCACAGTGCTCCGGCATGAAGGCTGTCAGAGCATGCTGCAGTGCTCACAATGTCAGTAACAATTTCTGGCTAATGCAGCTTTTTGGTGGTGTCATCTCTCATTATCACATGGGCTTTCCTTGGGCTTTTTCTTGTCTCTCATTCAGAATTTTGACCTTCCTTATTAATTAAACAGTGACTTTCCTGCAGCCAGTGATTGAGTTATTCAGTAATACCTGCCTAAAGCTATCATAATAAAAGACAGAAGTTCTTTTTAATGCAAATTATTTGGTTCCAGATGTTTTGATCACATTAAACGATGGCTCAAATTAACCAGCTATTGGATTAAGCAACAGGCTACCTTGGCTGTTTTTTCTAATCATCATGACTCCTAACATGTTTGTTTCCTAGAGCATGCTCTCAAGAAGGCAGTGTAGCCCCTAGTTTTCATGAAATAAAAACAATAGAGAGACAGAAGCTATCTAGCATGGGTCCTGTGTTTTTTGTACCAAGCATCTTTCCATAAATACTACCTGCTACCAAGAGGTGCTCTGACTTGTTTGTGGTGGTCTGAGAAGGAGTCTTTCAGGGTGTACGGGAGGCTCTGTGATCCTGGAAGTGATTGTTAAATACCTTGTCCAAAGCTGTCAGGTGCTACATCATGCTTCTACGTTCTAAGCAAGTTCTTGTAGAGGGAACAGATGTGTTAGGGGAGGGGCTTCACACTCAGAAGGCAAAATCCAAAACAGGGTTCAGTGGCTTGATTACTAAACTTTGAAAACAATTTCAGGTTTCCAAGGGAAAGATTTTAACTGTTCTAATAACTTACCATGGGATATGCAGCAAATATTCCTTCTCCTAGTTGTTAAATTGTGAATAGCTGCCTCTGTGGAATCAAGAGTGCTCAGCTACAGGTTACAGATTTCTTCTGAAAAGTGCCAAGTAACTGTCTCTGTACTGTTTATAGAGGTCAGAAATAGGGAGTTACAATTGGATTTTCTGGTGTGAAATCTTACCGTTTCTGCCAAGGGTTATTATTTGGAGCTGATGAAATAAAGACCGGGTCTACAAATTTGACATGTCCTCCTCCTTTGTTTGTTTTCTTTCCCGGGTTTCTCCATGCAGCTCGGATTGGAAAAATGAAACGGAGGAAGCAAGACGAAGGGCAGGTATGTCCCCTCTGCAGCCGACCTCTGTCAGGATCCGAGGAGGAGATGAGTAGGCATGTGGAACAATGCCTTGCAAAGGTAGAGGCGCAGCAGGATCACCAGCTGCAATTCCCTTTCCCCTACTCTCAGCTCTGTCTGCAATTGACCTAATGTGGGGCAAAAACTAACCTTGCTGAGCTTGCAGGCAATGCTAACTGTCTCCCTAAGATCTGTAGTCACTTCTTTGTCTGGGAAGATAGATTCTTCTGGATTTTTCTGTTCTTTGCATTAGTAACTTTTTACTTCATGCACCCTTCTGCTGTTATGGAATTCTAATTTGTAGATTTTAAAGATGGAGCTATTGAAGTTTATGAACCTTTTGTAGGACTTTAGGCATCCTGTGTATCACAGGAAGAACAGTTTGTTCTGATCTGTGCCTTTGACAATATTAGAATTATTGTTGTTGGGTTCTTTTGTAGCAGACTGGGATTTGTAAAGGTTGCATGACCATCTTGCTCCAGGGAAGTGCATTTTAATGGAATTGTTCTCTTGCTGTTCATTCCAAAGACAGCAAGGAAGGAGAAACAAACCCTGGGGGAGGGAGAGAGTTTTTTCATAGAGCTTTTTGTTCATGTTTCTCAGGAAAAACCTTCAACAGAGGACTTGTTGCTTCAAGAGGTGCATAGTATAAAGAAAGGCGTACTTTGATCAGTATGCCCCAAAACTGTGTTACAGGAGAACACTTTTGCTAGGGGTCAAAGGAATCTGTGGTATCATGCTCCCCCATGATAGAGGAATTTTGCATGCGAGGCAGGGGAATGCATGTTGAAATGAACATCAGCGTTTTTGTAGGGACCCAACCTTAAATTTCCTTGAGTAAAAATTATGAAACTTGCAACTTATTTTGGTCTTAGGTTGTCAAGTTCTACCAGTACCTATCTACTTCTAGTTTAGGTTAGTAGGAACAAGGATGGGAATAGAGGCTGCTGTATGCTCTATACTTAGCTGTCCTGGGAGCAATCCAGCTTTTCTTCCCCATCTCACCATGAGTTATGAACCCCAAAGAGCTATTTTATGTATCTCAACACTCTGCCCCTGCTTTACCCCATGCAGAGAGAAGGTTCATGCATGACTGAGGATGACTCTGTGGACATCGAAAACGAGAATGGCAACCGCTTTGAAGAGTACGAGTGGTGCGGACAGAAGAGGATACGGGCTACTACCCTCCTGGAGGGAGGATTTCGAGGTGCGCCAGTGTTTGGGGACACCTGTAAATCATTTTGCTGTGGAAGTTGATCATTACCTGTCTTTAAAGGGATAGGGATATGGGGATTTCCCTTCCAGAAAAGGCAGAATCATCAGCCTTTGCCAGATTGTAAAGTGATTTCAGTTTTTTATCCCTCTCGAATGATAAAAGTCAAAATTTGCGCAAATCTTGAACTAAGTATGGGGTTATTTCTTTCTCGAAGAATGTGGCTGACGAGGGAATGGGTAGATCATATGGGGAAAATAATGTTTTATATCTCACACGTAGTAAGAAATACATGGAAATATATGAAGAGAGGGAAATAGAAATGAAATTGTAAAAATTCCCAGCCTGGAGTGACGAAAGCTGGTGTATCAGCCTCTGGTGATGTATTGGAGGTGACAGGTAAGTCGCTTTAGCACCTGCATAAAATATTAAAGGGCCAGTTGTGCATTTATCACTCCATCCTTTTTAAGGTTGATAAATGAGAATCCAGGAACCTGCTCTGCACCTCCAGCACTGCAAGCCCTTAGGGCTCTCAGACAAACACATTTTATTTTTCCTCCTTCTTTTGCTCCTTCCCCAGTGACGGGGAAATCAGTTACCAAGGAGAGAGTGAGTTATGGCAAAATTTGACCTCTTGTGAGCTTTATTGCTGAATGTAATTTTAGCTGGAAACCTGGCCCCTTTCTTACATTCAGCCCTTTGGCCTCCAAGAGGAGGATTTACTAAACTGTTCGTTGGCATGAACCTCAGGCACTCGTGAGAGTTTCTCACAAGCAATCCACGTAGCACATACTTAATGAGAGGAGGAATGCTGGCTCCCTTCGTTCAATAGAGAGGATGAGATGTGATCTCTTCCTATATCAGCTTGGATTTTAATTTAAAATATCTCAAGGGGAAAGGCTACTGCATAAGGGAGTTGGACTTAAGAGCTAGCCGCGTGCTCGGCTAAAACCAGGCACTCCTGATCTGCTCTTGCTTTCCTCTTCAAATTAATTGTAGCTGGGTTATAGCAGAGCAGATGATCAGGAGCACAGCATTGAAGGAGCAGCTTCTTTGGGCTTTAAAGGACCCCCAGTGAAGCTCATGCTATGTTACATGCTGTGTCAGTAGCCTAACTTCTTTTGTGACTGCATGGAGAGTTGTGTCTGTGCATGATTCCACGTAGAGACCATGCTTCTTAGACCTTACTATGTTTATGTAGCATAGACACTACAATCTGCAACAGGGAAGCATGGAATGTCTCTGTGCCTCTGTTGTTGTCATCACTGTTAGTCCTGGTTAGAAAAAGCTGTTCAGTTCATTTCTTCCCTTTTGTGCATGAGTGGTTTCTTCCTTCACCCCCACCAAACATCTGCATTTGAGGAGAGAGCATGGTCTTCCACTTCCTTTGGTGTGGACATTTTGCTGTCTTCACCTGGTAAATGTTGCCAGTTGTTTTTGAGTTAATTCACTGAAGTGTGATCTGAACCTTCCACATTGCCTTGGTTTTTTGGAGACCCTCTCTCAAATGAGGCTTCAGGTGGACAAAATGCATGTAAATGATGCGGTTAGGTTGGGTAAATATAAAGTACTTACTTTTTGTTGCCTTTTTTTTCATTATATTAAGGAATTCTCAAATGTGTTACTTGTTACTATGTTGATCACCTGCTTTTCTCCATCAGAAGTTAGACAGGTTCTAGTATCAGTCAGTGCTGTAACCTCTGCCAGATGGCTACAAACACATGAACATATACTTGTGCAGTTCATTCATACTTAGAGATGGCATTGCTTTCATCAGGAGGTATGGGGTCTTTTCCTTCTTTCTTTTTGGAGACATTTGTTACACCTTCAGGAATTACATGGACAGATCCAGGAGACAATTGGAAGTCCAGGAGAAAAGCAGAATACAACTACATGCAGTTCTAAAACCCTCCATAATCACCTTGCTGACAAGGCCTTTAGGTTAGACTTCTTCCCTTGGTGGTACTGGATGAAAAGTGTCTGGTCATCAGCTCACAAGCACAGGAAATTCCCTGTGGTATTTGTAGGGAGAAACATCTTCCCTGTGCAGCGTTCTGTGGCAAAACCACTGCTGAAGAAGGGACTCCTGATACCTGAGCAGCTGGCAGGTCTCTAGCGCCTGGCCTTCCTCCTCTGGAGCACACCTCTGCTGGCAGCTAGAGTCAACAACTGCCATGCTTCTCTAAAGAGGTGTCCTCTTCCCTAAGCAGAGGAATTTTTCCTAAAGACTTTCTGCCTAGTATTTTGGGATAACCAGACAATATGTACGGGGTACCTACCTACTTTGTGCAAGAAGTTGGAAAATTTGGAAAGCCAAAGCAAAGCTGGAGTAGTCTCCTACAGCTGGCTGATTGCATTTATTTTTAATTAAGTTACACTTTTTCATGGTCTCTTTCGTGGCTTTCCTGTTGTCTCTGTTGCATTCACGGGTCTCCATCACTCAGGACGGCTATGTGCACTCTCAGGTAACCTTAAGGTGACTGCCTTTCTTCTTTTGCTGCCAGTGTTGCTCTTGCCAGACAGAATTCTTAATTTACAGCTCTGAAGCACAGCACAACGTTTTGTAGATGCTTTCTAATTCTTAAAACTGCTTTGTCTGGAGTTGGCAAGGCCCTCGTTAACCCCTGTCACCTGAGGCTTTGCGTTTGGCTCTGTTCCCTTTGCTAAGAAGCAGCAGTGATGTGGAAATCAAATGTCTTTTATAATGCCAGACAGCCTTTGCCAGGCTACAGGGATGTCACCAATGTCTAAAGAGATGACATGGGGAAATACATAAAACTGGAGGGGAAAATAGATGGCCATGTGTCTCATTAATTTTGGTTTTAATGGTGTGTTGCTTTGAGGAGATGTCACAGCTGGGTGAAGGGGGAGCAGGACACTGTGGCAAGTGCGTGTTGCACGTAAGTCCATTGGGGCAGCATTACAGCAGTGTCTCAAACTTAACACAGATCCTGGCTTCTTTTTATCATTTTTGGTTAGAGGACAAGGTTCGTATCACTCTCAACATGAGGAAAATTCTTTGCCAATTATATAGAAAATCCTGACAGATTTTCAGTTGTAGTAAGGTTGAGAGACCTTGGGGTTTTTCTTCTTAAAAATAGAAACGTCAGGGAAATGAGCAGCCCTGTTTGGATTTTCTGGAAGATGGTCTAAAACATAGAAGCAACCACAGGCTGAAACTCTCACTTGTAAAGTTCCTAGGATGACACTTTTCTGCTTCTAAAGCTCTTGCAGGGAAAACTTGCTCTTCCAACCTGAGGGGCTGTCTTAGAAGCTGGAAATTCTTTGTCTTCTCTGTTGATGTAACAGCTGCAGGCCCCCAGTCAGGTCTAGTGCAGCAGAGCCAAAGCACACCTACTTGGCTGCCACAGCTTGGCATACCTGAGGCAGCAGGTGGAAAGAACAGGCTATGGCAGCAAGTAGGAATATGACCTGAGAAGTGCAAAGATAAGTGTGTTGTCTCTGAAACTCTTGGGTTTGGTGAAGGATTTCAGTCAGGAAATGTTTAGTACTTCTAGCTGTCCTGCTGGCTTCTTAAAGCATCATTTGCTATCATTCAGTTTGCTTTCCGAAACTGGAAGGATGCAAGGTGTAAATGAAGAGTATTGGTAATTATATAGGGTTTGGAACCACTTTGTTTCAGCGGAGGTCCTGCTTGAAGTAGTTTGTAGGAGAGTTTGTGGTTCTGTTTGGGGGTAGGTGCAGAAGAATACTAGCATGAAATACCAAACTCCATTTAAATCAAGCTTGTACTTCAAAGTGTAAAACTGTACAGATAAAATAATCACATACTACCCCGCCTCAGCACAGTGTCACAAGACTAAAATTTCTCTTGAAATACCTGAACATTCAGTAACTCTCTCTCCCCATGTCTCTGAATCATCTCTCTCTGAAGCTCTTCGTTACACAAGATTATTTCATGCCATCCTTAATGAGTTTCTGTGTTTAGGATGCCAGCAAGGCTTTGCAAGTGAAAGCGTCAAGTGGCTTCCTGTCTGATGTGGTGTTTGTTGGGTTTTTTTTAATGCTCAACATATTTGTAGCAATTCTTCTATTCCAGTCCAGAATGGATGCACCTTACCCTCAGTGTTTACACTGTAAGGTTATCCCTTTAAAGAATTCCTGAGGGAAGTTCAAAAGGTTTTTTTTCTCTTTGAAAGATTCAGTGTCTCTTTTTGTGTGTATGTTTCTTACTTGAAAGAAGGGAAGGGAGGGGGGGAAGTGGAAAAAAAGTGCTTTATCTGAAAAGAATCACATCAGCTTCACACTGATAGAAGCTGCTGTCATCTCTTAAACGGCTTAGCACAGTCAAAAGGCAAGAGGACTTAAAACAGTGTCTTACACAGGGATCGATGGGTGGAACACGTAACTCGTAACTGCAAAAAAAAAAAGGCAGCTCAGGGGGAGAGATAACGGTAATGATTGCATTGAGGGAAGCTTGAGGGAGGCTTGTTCTTTGTAACACAGCTTCAAAGGTGTCTGGACTGGTGCCTAAGCAAACTGTCCTGTGAAGTTGCTGCCTCTGTAGGTCTAGGGAAGGCGGGGTGGTGGGGGGATGCTTGCACCCTTCTGTTTCTTAACAGATGGGACAAAGATTAGTAAATGCCAGGTTAGCGGCTCCCTTCTGCTGCCTCAGATTTGAGGAGAGGGTTTTGTCACTTGGTCTCTCTCTGTCCATTCTGGGAGGCAGCTTGGCCAGGAGAGGGGATGGAGGAGAGCGCGGCTCGGGCGGTTGGGGAGCTGGGTGTTGGGCGGGATGTCAGTTTATCGATCGCACCTCAGTCAGGAGAGCTGCAGGCGCAGTGCTCTGAGCACGAGCGGCAGCGTGCTTAATGTGATTGAAAGGCAGTTAAAATGGCGGTGACCTTTTCAGGGGGAATTAGATTGCCTGCCAAGAGTGGTTAGAGGGAGTGATAACGCCAGCTTGAGGAAGCTGTCCAGTCTGCTTCAAAGGGAGAGAGACGGGGAAAGCAAGCTGGCAGCAAGTACCATTTAAAGCATGAACTGTGCGATCTGATAGAACAGAGATTGCTGTCCTCTTTAGATATGAAAGAATTGAAGAATTGTAGCTAAGTTCTCTCCACCCGCCCCGTCCTCCTCTTCTCCCCTCCAGTTCTCCCACCAAAAAGCCTTCCTCTGGGTGCAGTAGCAAGCTAGTCACCACTGCTCTTCTCAATTTCTTTTGCTTCAGCAGATCAGTTGCATCAAAAAATAACACAGAAGAGAGAAAGACTTTGAAAATGTTAAAATGGCAAGCAGGGCATTTTCAGGGAAGGATACTTTTTAAGAAAGATCAACATGACAAGGATCTGTCTGATAGATTGTGATAGTCTTGAAGAAGGAGAAACACACAGGGATTACTTAACTCTGAAGTTTCTCTTTATTTTTCTGGTATTTCTTTTTATTTTTCCATGTTGCCCTTCTCCCAAGCTAGCAAAGGGCTTGGATCTATATGCTGATGTCTTACCAAGGGAAAAGAACAGCACAACTAAGTGTATTCATAGAGGGACTTGGTAAAGCCTTTATAAGCTGTAACAAACTACAGTTATCCATGAGTGTCCCTTTGCATTGGGTCTCTTGTCGTGTGCAATTAGGGCAGCTGCCTGGAAAGTAGGACTGTATTAAAATGTTTAAAACTTTCTAGCAAATGGCTGCAGTCCTCCCACTGCCAGCTTTCTATCGACACAGAATCAAGATACGCTTCAGTTTGAGTAGCAAGTGTTGTAGGCCAGCCTTCATCTAGTGTGGGTTAGTTCTCCCAGAAGGAGCATTGGGGCAGTAGCTGTTTGCTCCTCCAGTTTTTTCTCCTTCTAAATCCATGCAGCATTAGAATCATTCTTCATGTGTGAGGTCCTGGCCTCAAAATCTGTATAGATACTTTTTAGTTCTCCTACCGCAACAACAGGTTTTTGTGATTACAGTGATTTCTTGGGTCTGGTAACTGCCTGGCAGAAGGCTTCAAATAGAGAAGGAAAACTCACTTGTGCTTCTCTGTGCAATTTTGTGGAAATGGAACTCTACAACAAAACTCTTAAAATCTGTGTTTGACACGTATGTGGAAACTGAAGCATGGAGAAGCATCTTCTCTAGTGTTAAAAGATAGTAGCAGAGCTGGCGACAAACCTTAAACATCTTGCTCTAGAATCTCACCTAGTAGCCAGCTGTGCTCTCTTTTTCAGATAAAATCTAATGATACATACAGGAAAGCTTCAAGAGGCAAGGAGACCTCTTTTTTTTCCGTATCAGGAGATCAGGCTGCATTTAAGGTTATACTGGTAAGAGGGTATAAATTGATCTATTCAAATGCAGCAAAAGCATTTGAGCCGAACAGTAAATGTGTGACTTCTCTTAAGAGACTGTGAGGGAAATGGAAGATGACACTGGCATATTCAGGCCTTTTGTAAGAGTGGTCTAGTAACTAGAATCATCTGTGCTACTGCTGTGTAGATGAGCCTGAATTCATTCCTTTTACCCTGGCTGGCTAAAGCAAACTTCATCTTGGATGCAAGAGCAATCTGTGGTAAAAGTACAGGGAATCTTTGCTGAAATTAAATTCTTAATCTTCCTCCCATTTAGCAAGAGCTCAGTTCAGTGCATTTCTCTGCCACATTTCCAGTGTCAGCATCTCTCGCTAAAATGAATGTGTGTGTACATCTGAGCATCTTTCCCAGCCTCTCAATCCTTGAATTTTAGCCTTCCTGTGTTTGGATTCCTACCTTCTGCTGGTCACTTCTACCTGCTGGAAGCTTCCAAGTGGGCAAGATGTATAAATTTCATGTTTCTCAAGTGTTTAGTCTGTGCTTTACGCCCCTCATAGAGGGCTGCTGAGCCCCAGAGCACTCGTATCCCTTACCTCAGCCCTTGTGTAAAAGAGGTAATCCTGGTAATCGCTCTATTGCAGAAGCACAGTAATTTGGACTGGTCTGATGGAGTAGCCCAACCACTTCTTAAGGTTTGCACCTCTCTCCTTCAAGAGCAATTACTTGTCCATAAGGTAATACTTGACCTAAAAATACTAACAAAGTCTGTTTGCATAGTGTTAGATACAGTAATCACATGGGCTGCACCTGATTCTTTCTCTGTAGTTGGTGTCTGCATATAGAATTTGAAGGATTCTGAGGTTAACAAATATTTTTAAGTACTGTCCTGTATATTAATATCATGGGCTGGCTCTAGTGAGCCAGGAAAACAAATTAGAATAGTATGTGATTTAAGAAGAAAAATCTTCTTACCTCATGTACAAAAGCCAACATGACCTGCCATGTAATTGATGCCCAATGTTATGTGTGTTTGAAGTTCACATAATTCTTCAAGGAACACCATTTTGTTCATTTTGGAACACAAAATAATCAATGGGACTTAGCAAAGTAAAAATCATTTTAACTGGAAAAAAAGAAATTGGTCAGGATAGCCATTAAAATTTCTCATTTTTGTTAACTTGAATGCATACAAAAATAAAGAATCTAATTTTTATGCTGGAACTGCTAGAATGCATTAGCTGGAAGGAGCACAATCAACTAAACCTTGGTGGTTGATTTATGTAACACCAACAGCCACTCTAACCAGGGAAAGATTTTCTATGGGACATAACGAAGTTCTCTCCATTTTACAGCATTACGTATTGTAGTTGGGGGATGAAAAGGGACATCTGTCAACCCCTTCCTAGAGGATGGAGGGGGAAAAAAAAGAAAACAGAAAATGCAGTTGTAGCACTATGAAAATTAGCAGGGGGAGTAAGGGAGCAAGTAGAGCACCTGAAACTACTCAGTTTTTTGAAGTAGACTGGGTTTCAGTTGACAGTTCCTTTAAACTTCAGGTTTTGTAGATCTCAGACATTAGTTGCTCTGCAATCCAGTTTTCTACTAGTCTGTTAGCTGTGACTTTGAAAATCCCAGGCTTTAAGATAGTAATCTGATAAATTTTTAATTATTTTCCCTCAAGGGTCTGCAATTTGGCTAAAACTGCAGCCTGCTTCTTGCACACTTAGGTTAAACTTGAGCTTTAAGCACACAATAGTTGATTGACGTGATTTTAATAGCATTTTAGAATACAGATGTTAAGTCAGGGGCAGTGAGATGTTTCTAAAGGAAAAAGGGAGCACAGGTCTCAATGGCTCTAAACAGCTCCTGTCTCTGCATGTCGTCTCCTACACGCGGCGGTGAAACGCATTATCGAGTAGTGCCCGGAAAGTGGCTAACTGCGTTTGACACACGCCAACTCCCTGCCTCCACACTGGATAATTGCATTGTCAACTGTTCAGCAAAGTGGCAGGTGACACTGCAGCCGGATTGATTGTCCTGCTATGGAGGCTCCCAAGACTGTCAGCCACCCAATCGATAGAGTTTACACAAGACACTGTGACTGCATCTGTAACTAATTTCAGTTTGAACCTCACAAGATACAGCTGTCCCTGTTTCCTGGCCTCTCTTCTTTGCTTGCATCTTCTCCCTGGACAAGGAAGTTGTTTTTCCATGAAAGCTCGGTTTTGTTTCTTGTTTTGGAGCTGGAAGTGAAGAAATCAATGATGTGTTTTGTGGTTTCAGAGTTGGGGGCATTACAGCACATGGCTAACTAGCAGCTCCAGTTTTGCAATCAATAGACTGATCAATTGATTAAATTAGCACTGATTTTTCTTTCTTCTTTCCAGCCTAGAAAAGAATTAGTTTGGGAGGAAGAGCACATGTGTTTGGCCTATGAAATTTAGCCCTTGGTTTTTCCAGTCCTTGGTTGCCTTTCCTCCATGAATACAATCTCTGTGCTCATCATTATTTAAAGCAAACTGCATTGAGCCCCGCCACTGGCAGCAGCCCACTGTAAGCCAGGGTGTCACTTTCAGCTGTTCACCAGCCTTGCTGCTTCATGCTCGGCTGCCTTAGAAAAGTCATCCTCCAAGCTCTGCTGTGCTGCTTTATTATTGGCAAAGTTGCGACATTCCTGTGATCCCTGTCAGTGGTGCTTATTGATCCAGTGATGTGAATCTGCTTAGTGATTCAAGATTACTTTAATTCTCCCTCTTCCTTTTTTGTTGTTTCCACCCTCTCCCCAGGGGAACAAAAGCTTTCAGAACCACCTTTCCCTAACTGTGGAAAACGAGCTGTAGCTGCAAAGACCATGGCTGTTGCTGCTGCTTTTGTACTTCAGCTCCAGGTTTTGAAGAGCAACCTTTGAGATAGACATGAGGCTGTTCTCACCTTCCTGTATCACATCAGCACGAGGCTCTAGGAGGCAGCCATGAATTGCCACACCAGATCAGACCATTGATCCAGTCCTGTGTTTTCCCCTCTGCGGCCATAGTCTGTACCTGATGGGTTACAGGAGGCATAAAAGACATCTCTGGAATAATCCTCAGTGCTGCAAGGGGTGAGGAAGCCTCTTCCTGAGCCTTACAGCAGCTGGCTCTTACCGTGTACAGCAGTGCTTGCCTGCCCTTTGTTCAACATGCTGCTGCAAAATTATGGTAATGGTCATAAAATTATATGGCTCCTTTCCTTAAAGGCAGCTGTTTCTGTGATCTGTTAGCAGAGATCCCTGTAAGCATCTACACTGGTAAGCAGTCAGGTCTCTGACAGCCCATTTGTGCCTCTGTGGGAACTAATAGACAGCATCAGATGGATGCATCTGCTGCTTCAGGTGTGTGCTGTAACAACACAGTTGGGTGTCAGTTTTCCAGGTAAATCACTGTTTAGCTTTAAATGGATCTGGCTCCACAGAGATAAAACCTTTGTTTTGTAAGCAGCTTTTCTTGGCTTCTAAATGTTTTTTGTTTTTGTTTTTTGTGGGGGTTTTTTTGGTTTGTTTTTTTTTTTCTGCAACAGGCTGGGAACATTGCCAGAACTATTGTATCCCTGTTGGTGCTAGGAAAAAGTAGGGGAGTAATTTCACTGTTGAAAAATAAGGCTGGGGAGACCATTATGGATCTGTAGAAAGACCTGTGTTCAACATGGGCTCATCTTTGCCTTCCACTCGTTTTCAAGAATTTTTAGTGGCTTTCTCTGTCTTCCCAGATGTCTCTTACAATAAAATGGCATCCATGCCACCTTGTCCTCTTAGTACTAGTTTGGGATACTTCAGCAGATGATGAAATAAACCCCGTTTAGAGCCATTCTTGGAAGTATGTGAGGCCTGGCCGTGAGTCTGCATAAACTACTTTTATTGCCTTCATTGTTTTTACTCTCCAAGAAGCCAACGAGTGACATTTCAGTAAAAAAATAGAGTGAACGTGCTGGAAAGGGAGGGTGTACAGAAGGGGGTCACTGCAAGGAGTGCAATTAGCAAAGGCTGCAGTTCTGGAGATTTATGCGAGGCTTTTCTTCTTCTTTCCTGAGCGCATGTATACTACCTGCAAACAGAATGAATGCATCTTCCCAGCCAAAATAGGCCCCAGTAGAGCTCTACGCCTCTGAGATGGATTTGAATTTAGACCTACTTATGGAATTTACACAAAAATTGGGATTTCTAGACTATTTCCAGTATAGATTTCATACACACACTCCTACTCCTTGGGGGCCAGAGTGGAGAAATGTTAGTCATCCAGAGGAGTTTGATCCTCTGGATGAGCAGTATCTAGTAACTACATTCACAGTGGTGGTGCAAATAATAATAATGACATCTTAGTTTTCTTCCCTGGCTTTCTTAGGAGTGATAATTAAATATAAACATATAATCAAATATATACGGAACAGCTCATCAACAAAACTGATCTAGATAGGAATTGAGGAGCAGGGGGTGGGGCACAGTAGGTCTGTGTTTTCCTACCCATGCTCATGAAATTCGGCTGGGGTCATTTGGGTCTGCAGTGGTGTGGTTGTGTTACTATTCTGACCCTGAAACTGCCAGTCTTCATGTGAGCTTGTGCCTGCGCAGGAGCCAGCCGTGCTGTCAGCACCTGAAGCAGCATATGTTGTCACTTGGACCATCTGCTACTGAGTGTGATGGAGAAAAGGAGGAACTTGAATGTGAAGTCCTTTTATCTGTTCTGTGAATCTGCTTATATATCATGTTAATAACTCTTAATCTTAAGCTGGGCCACCATTCACTGGAGAGTTGTTCAGGTGACCGCTCGTCGGGAGGACTGCACAAAGGAAGTGAGATTTGAGAAGCAATGCAGAGGTCTGAGAGGATGCTTAGGCATAGGGGACAACTTAAGAGAAAGAAAAGTGCTATGATAACTTATAAGAAGGGGAAGGAAAGGATTTTTGATGAGATTTATCTACAGACATTATTACTAGGTACATGGAAAGAATGGGAAGTGTTTTCACCTTCAAGCTCAGCTGATTCCTGTAGCCTGCCCGTGCTTGAAGCTGGCAGCAGTAAGAGACATGCAAATTTTTCCTGCTTTTCTGACCTCTGAGTCAGTATTTCATAAACACTGTTGCTTGTGTAGAGTACCTACATTTTTCAGAAAGTAACTAGAATTGGTGGTCAGGCAGACTGCTCTTAGACCAGGCCAAGCAGAGAGAGCTGTGTACACAGTGCTAGGTAAGTGATGTTGATAGGAACATTCTGATTGATGGGTGAGTTTGTCTCCCAAACTGTCACAGGGTTTATAGAGGTGCCACTCAAGACCAGTGCTGGAATTGCTTGTCAGAGCACCTGGCTACAAGAGCAATGGGGATTGGAGACAGAGCTGTAACTTTGTTTTTTCTCTGCTTAATGGCCCCTGCATCTGACCTGCCTGTTCACTCGTGTTTGTCTGGTCCTTAAGGAGGCAGTTGGGATTAAGACTGTCAGAGAATTGTACTGCTTTAGCATCAGGAGGCTAATTGTATTGGGGCTAGCAGCATATGACAAGGGTTGCCTCCTACCAAATGCACAGCAAGAGCGAAAAATTCTCAGCAACAGACAGGAAAGGTATAGGAGAGTCTGTGCTGACTTTGTTCTTTTTTTGTCTAAAAGCAGCATTTTCAAATTCACATGTGGAATTACATTCCTCAGGCCTTGGGTGACTCCTAAGAGTCACAGCTGCCTCTGTGAATAACAGATCACGTCTCTTATGAATTCCTAGGTCAAATTCACAAGTTAACATTCAGTTGTCAGATTTCACTTTGTTAACACCAGGGAATAAAGTTCTGGTCCCGAGCACTGACCTCTGGATAACACACTGGCTTTAGAGGTCTCTACTCTAGGCAGTGTTGCTGATGGCTGTGAATTATTGTGTGACCTTCAGAAGCAGAGTGTTGCTGGAGGAGCCCTTCCCTGTTCTCTGTGCACACTGCTGAATTGCAAATCACTCGAGTGGAGTTGGAAGGGGGTCTTCTGGAAGCTCCTGTCCTCTGCACTCCATTTCATATTTTCCTTTTTCCTGGATGGCAGTGTACACCACCAGCAGGAGCTGGAAGTTGTGAGCCCTCTTTACATTTGGGCTGAGTTAGTGAGAAGCAGGTGTGATCCTTTTGGGCCTTCCTTGCGTTTAGTGGTCTTCTTAATCCATTTATAACAGCACTTGTCCAGAAATCTGGTTTGAATGAGCCTGAGATGAATGAATAATGTCAAACAGTTCAGACGTCAAATATTTGAACAGCTGCGTGGGTGTTTTCACTGGCTTTGTGCATGGAAGCAACCCCAGGAAGTTAGACAAGGAGGGTCAGGTTGAAATTGTGGCACCAAACCCAATCCCGTTGGAACTGGCCTCAAAATCCATCCCTGCTGCAGAATGAAAAGGTATTATAGGATGCTGGTTGCAAGCCGTTTGTTCCCCAGGTGATGCTGGGCCAAGCTTTGCATTCCGTTTTTTAGTGTTTTGTTGTGTGCAGGGGAGGTATGGGATTATGGATCTTTTGAATTGCATCAGAAACATTTTTTGTGTGTTTTGTTTTTTCCTGTTTATTTAAAGCAGCTTCTGAAGTCCTAAACTGATAGCACAACTTATATTCAGAGTATTTTTTGGATTCACGGAGGTTACTTTGTTTAGCATACAGTTTCTCAATCATTGGTAATTATCATGTTGCAATGATATGCACTTGGTCACATAAAAAAAATTCCATTTTAAGTGAAAAACTGAGTTAGATCACCTGATTGCGCCTTCCTTGAGGTGTCAGTCTGGGAGTCCTTGTTTGATCAGAAAAGAAAATTTATCTTTCCCCTGCCCCTCATTTTAACCTCTGAACTTCTCTGCAGTGTTGTCCTCTCTGACTGGAAGGCTCGCTCAGGTCATCTCAGTGTGTATGTGCCATCATAACAGATACTGTCCAGACTCTCCCCTTGTACACTCCCTGTTTGGGAAGTATAGTAGTCTGCTGGCAGTGCAGCTAGGCAATAGAGCTAGATTCAGCCAAAGCTCTGAAATATTTTCCTTCCGGACTTAAAAGGGATTTTCTTAAATACAGAGGTCTTGAGAGCAAGGACACAAGGATTCTGAAGTCGAGGTGCCTTAGTATTTGTAAACTGTATTGCAGTAAACAGATCTTCTCATCTTAAGCTCTAGCCATAAACCAGCAGTTGGCCTGAGTCACTTGGAAACAAAATTGATGGAAAGGTGCATGTCTGCTGTGTGCTTGGCATCCTTGCAGAGGCAGTAACACAGGGAGTGGTCCCACTTATGTTCACTCATTTGGCCACCTTCCCCCCCACCAAGGCACTTGCTCAGAGTATTCATTGTCTGGCTAATGTTCAGATGACCTCCTGGGACTGGCCGAGTCACAGCTCCAGCTTTGCATGATTTGTGTCACCCACAGCCACAAGAAAAATGAAGACCTGTGTGTCCAAAGTTTATGACCTTTGAGAAGTGATGGGCTAAAGTAATGCCAGGTGTTACTGTAGGTTAAATGCCATGCCTATAAATTACCACCCCATCACCCTCTCTGGACTTTTAAAGCAGCTTTGAAAGACTATCCAGCTTCTTTGACAGGTCTCTCTTACCCCTCTAAATCTTCTCCCAAACATTGTGATGAACTGAATGAGTCCGAATTTACTAGATAAGCCATTGCAGCAAGAGGAGGCACCAGCTTGTGCCACGTGTTGGCTGGCAGTGTGCAGCCAGTATGTGAAACACTCTGAAGGGGTCTCTGGAAAAGGGCTGCCCCAGTGACACCATGGGGCTGGCCTACAGGCATGCTTCCCACAGTACCTGGCACAGACATGGGTGCTGCATTGATGGTGCTAATTGTGTTACCTCTGCTAAAAATTAAGGCTGGCACTCACTTTGAAGTAAAAGGTAGTTTATGTTTCTAGGGAAAGGTTAGTCTTAAAATCATTGTCATGCTACAGTTGTCACTCGTTAAGGACCTTCTTGATATTCAGGGAAGAGAAATACCAAATCCATATAAACAAATTTTATTGGGGACTTAATGAATCAGTGAGAGCATCCGTTCCTAGAGAGCGACAGTAAAGAACTGAGTCTGCATGGTATCCTTGGAAATGAGACCTTTACTTTGCCCTGCTGCCTGCACAGATGCAGACCATTAGAAATATAGTTCACTCTTCTGGGCTTATGTTAAGTGTGCTGCTGAGAACCCAATGAGATGAACAGACTCGGACTTCTGAAGGCCTGAAAAGGCTGTCCTAATGCTTTGGAATGCCCTCATTCTTCAGACATGTATATAATATTCAGTGCTTCTACAATAATTTTAGCCTGTATTCTGCATTTAGAATGACAATCACAGGACAGGAACGTAGCCCTTTCAGGGCATTGGTACAAGGCCAAGGCGATACCTACCTTACTCTTACAATCTTTGCAGTTGGGTTACGTTCCCTGGTCTACTACAGACCTAGGTCACCAGCCCTCTGGATGTGCCAGGTCCTTCACGCTCCAACAGGTACCTCTGTCTGAGTCAGGTGTCCACCTCTGCTGTCTGGACAGGGGTTTTAAGTGAAGGAACATACTGGGGGCAGCTGTAGTGCGTACTTTTCTGTCTGCATAGCTAATGTACCCAAACAGCTTAGATTTGCTGCAAATATGAACACAAATGGGGACCTTGCAACCAACACCCTTGAGTTCAGGAGGTCTTTGCTTAATATCCAGTCTTTTTAGTGTTAGCTCTCATAAAGAGTAAATATGCCTTCTGTAGTTTCTCTTCTATTAATAAACCCTGGGTAGAAAATACCATGTGAAGATTGGTCTTTGTAGGTGTTTTTGCAGATTGAGTTAAGCCTGGTTACAGTTTACAAAATGCTTGGGACCAAAGTAAATGTAGAAATCGTTAGAAAGTGGGAATCGATGCACAGTCAGCCTCAGGTGGAACTGTAAGTGGTTGCTTCCTGCTGGAGTTGGGGCTGGATGTGTGCCTGACCCACCTGTGCTGGGAGAGCAGAACTCTTGATGAGTTGCATTGCAGTTTGCTCATATAAGTAAGTGCTTGTAAGGAGTTGTTAATGACAGAAGTCTGATATTTTTTTCCCTCTTGTAGAAACAGGTTTGGTGTTCTTAAATGTTTTAAATTTTAAAAATCTAAGCCATGACTAAATATATTTTGAAATGGAAAAGATGTTTCTAATTGTATTTTAACCTCTGCCTGCTATCTGCATCGGAATTAAGAAGTAATTCAGAATGTCCTTGTGGCCTTCTCTTACTTGCTAGTAGTGTGGAATTTGTATTAACTACTTCTGTGAAAAATAAATCTTTCCTATTTAGCTTCATTGCTTTTTCTGCCTTTGAGAGAGACCCTTACAGTGACTTCAGTTCTAAAATAATTCATATGGAGAGCTAAGAAGTCAAGAATGTTCCATTTTCCATGTTGGGGGCATTTAGAGCATAAAATCTAGGCAGTTAGAGCATTTCTGTGAGTGTTCTTGTGCAGTTTTTGGAGAGACCACCTTTTATGATGCTGTTAAGAGTAAAGGACAGTGTGCAAACTGGTGCTGTAACACCTTTCTTGGGAGATCTCCTACACTTTATTTCCAATTCAAATGTTCATCCGTGTGTTTTATTTTCTTTCAGGTTCTGGGTTTATCATGTGCAGCGGGAAGGAGAATCCAGACAGTGATGCCGACCTGGATGTGGATGGAGACGACACACTCGAATACGGGAAACCACAGTATCGTTTTTGAAAGGCTCTTACCCAGAGGAACCTAGAGGTGCATCTGCCCTGGGAAATTGTGGATAATCTGTGTCCAGGTCCAGCCCTACTGGAAATGACACAGCCTTCTCCAGTTACCATGTTATTTGAACTAGGAGGGGGTTCCCCGTTACTCCTTTTGAGACCCTACTGTTGATACAGCGCTGTTTCAGACCTTGTTGAAGTCTATAGGAGACATTGCAAGGGATCAGTTAGAGTTTCTCTATTCTGTTTCATAAACAATCTGTTGCCTCCATCTGGGTTTTTTCTACATGGATAGCTTTTCCTGCTTTGTGGGTAGGAATCGAGTTTATTTTCCACGAGACACCCTTTCGTTTTCAAGGGGTTTGTGCAGTAAGCACTATTCACCTTCCACTCTGAGAGATGTGGGGTTTTTTCCCTTTCATGAGACAGTTCATGGGCAGAACTATTATTAAAGGCAGATTTTGGAAACTTCTCCGTCTGGGAGCCGGCTCTTTGGGCACAACTCTGGGAGAGCTGTGAGCAGACTTCTGCCCCACAGCAGTTGTAATAGACATCAAAGAGGAATTCCTCCAAGGGCATTAGACAGACACTGCTTTAGCTGTGATGAGGGGCAATGTACAGCTATAGAATTAGGTTTTATTGAAATCCGTACCAGCCTTTAGGATTGAAGCTCCAACCCTCCACTGGTAAAAGAGCTCTGTACTTCAGACAGAATTTGTGAAATTGTGCAGGTTAGGTTTGCACGGGTTCAGGAACTGGTTTTCCCTTTACAAGAAGCTGTGGGATCATGTTACTAGCAAAAGATTACTGTTTCTTTCCACCTAAAACAAAACTTTAATCCAGAATTTAAAAGCAGGTCCCTTTGTGGATATCAACCCCTCTTTTTTTTAAGGTGTTCCCAGTTGGAATTAATTTGTTTTATATCCCAGACTGTGTCCTAACTATCTCAAAAGCCTTTCCACTGTCTGCAGCAGGCTTTATGTTCCTTAACCCTTTGTGCTCAGGTACACAGAGGCAGACATTATCCCTTGCACTGGAGAAGAGCCAGCTGAAGCCAAAGAAAGGGAGGCACTCCGAGGTGCTGTTTTAAAGTAAGTATCATGCCTGTCTAAATTACTGCATTCATTACTTTTAGGGAGTCTCAGTTTGTGGAAAATACCTGTTCACTTAAGTGCAAGGGCTGCAACAAGAGACTTACAAAGAAGCACAGTCCGGCAGGTGGGTCTCCATTTCTACCTGGGCAGCCTCAGTAAAGCCTCCTTGTACACTCTCCCTCTCTGAGCCATCCCACTGCCCAGCCAGTGCCATCTTTGCCCTGAACAGTGCTGGACAGATGATAAATTATGGCGATGAGGAAACTCTGCTGCAGTAAGGCCTCATGCATCATCTTGCTTCATGATGAAATGTGGCCTCTTAGCAGTACAGTGTGATGCCATCAGTATCTTGGTTGGCACAGTAGGAGTCTGGCACCCCATGTGTGATTTCATTGCAGTCGATGACATGTTGTGGGGCATGCCAACTAGTCCTTCTTTATTCAGCTCTGAGTTGGGGCAGGATGTGTGCTCTGCCCACATACGTATGTGGAGAACGTAGGCAGCCAGCATTCAGGGCACTCAGGGAAGCATTCCAGGCAAATAAAATGAGTCTTAACAGGGAGCTAGGATTGCTTTCTAAGCCCTCTGCCCTGCATAAAACAGGACTTAAATTACCCCTCTATCTCTTTCACTGAGTGATCCTGTGGGGTCAAGGTTGAAGCGATTGATAGAGCAGTGAAATGAAGTTTTCTTACTGCTTAGCCTGTCACAAACACTAGTTCAAAATTAGGTTTCACTCCATAGAAAAGTGGCATTTGCCACACTGGATCCAAACCATTGGTCCATTCGATACTTTGCTAACCATGCTAGTTCAAATGCAGGACCTCAAAGGTGCTGAAGCTCCTTCACAGCTAGGAGGCTGTATTGTAGCACGAGGATACTTTGTTATCAGTGACTACGGAGACTTACTGCTTGGTCAGAGAACTGAGGACCTGAGGCCAGGAGGTCCAGTCCCTTCATGTGGCTTGCACCTAACACATTGTTTTGCCACTTGGACAAGGTCCTTCCTTGCGCATTTCCTGGACTTGTTTGCTCATCAGTACAGCACAAGAGGTGATGTTGCTTGTAAAAGCACTTTGAAATTCTGTCAAGTTTCTGTAGAAATGCAATAGTATCACCGATGCCATGAAGCATGAGCATGTTTTTGGCTGGCCATCTGCTCACATTTTGAAACTTAAACTGATGGATAGAAGTATTACAAGAGATGTGGTTGGTGGAAGGGGTAGCTTTTCCTGAGTGGCAAATTTTCTTGTATTCAACCTTTAGCGTACTGTCCTTTTCTCTTTTAGTGGTGGCACACCAAGTACTCGAATAACACCAGAGTTTTCTAAATGGGCCAGTGACGGTGAGTGTTGATATTGTAAATTATTAATTTATATACTACAGGAGAGTAAACAGATAGTCCATGTCTTCTGCTTGCCAGTACTCAGGAGAGGTAGTTACTAATGCTCTTACAGAATGACATCAGATACGTATGCTTGTAAAACCACACTATCTTTTTGAAACTTTACAGCACAATTAATTGTCAACAAAGGCAGCTGGGTTAGTTCCCAAAAATACCACCTTAAGTGATGATAGATAGGGTTTGGATTGACTTGAGGTCACTGAAAGGCAAACTGCTTTATTACAGACGGAGCCAGCATCACCAATGTGATGGTGGCATTCAGCTGCTGGGCGTTTAAACTACACAGGTGCACCTATTATTGGCTTTTTTCCAACTGCTTTATTTTCCCTTCTTTGAGAGGATATGCTAAAGATTTGTATCTTTTGGGTAGATCTTGTCCTTGCTGGCCTTTGTATGGTAAGAAAAGCCTGCCGCTCTGAAGCCTTCACCTTTGGAGTGGAAACTCTAGGTCTGTCCTTCTTCATGACCTATAGTTGAGACTCCAGAGCAAATGAGTTAATATGTACCTTTGCATACATTTCTTGAAAGCTCATCACATTGAGAAGGAAGGGGGAAGTGTTAAACCCATTCAGCTGCTGGGGGTTTTTATTCAATGCCCTCAGCACTGTAAGTGTAAGCAGCAACCTAGTGGAAATATGAGAATAATAAAACCTGGCGCTTTGCAGCTGTAGATGCCAAATCCATTTCCAGAGCTGGGCAGCACTGCTCCGGCTCCCTTAGGAAGGAAACTGAAGCTCAGCGACCTGAAGAGACATGTCCCAATGATTTTGTTCCCTGTTTTGTTCCTGTCATGCTTTGGGCATTTGATTCCCAGCCTTGAAAGTACCTACAAGACATAACTACTTGCCAGTGGGAGTGGGGGAAGGGAGTTTGCCAAGGGCATGATGGTTAAATGGAGAACATAGGATATCTATCACGGGCATTTTCTTCTGTGGGATAGGCAATCGCATTTATTTTCTGTGATGTAGAAGCACTTGCTTGTAGGTATTATCAGCTTCAGTAGCTACAGCCGCAGAGGTGATGAGAACGGAGCCCTGATGACATTTCCTATGAGCTGCTTTCTTCATACCTTTTACCTGAATCCACGGTGATGAACCTACAACCCTGGGGCTGGCTCATCTCAACTCCGGCTGGTGTCTCACACCCTCTCCTGTGCTGGGAGCAGCCATGATGAGCAGATTGTTCTCTCATCCTAGTTACCTGGCATGTATTTTTCTGCTTGTATATGTGAGGTCTCAGCAAATGGGAGAGACTGAGAGCAGGTTCTGGGCTGGGTGGATTTGGTCCAAACCCACCTTTCTAGAAGTACACTTCCATTGGCAGCTGCATCAACCCTTCTGAATTAAATCCTGGCTTAAACAACAGGTACGTCAGTGGGGGTCAGATCACTATGAAGTGGAGATGGAGCAGGGGTTGTATTTTGAGCCCTGAATCATAGAAATACTCTGTTCAGAGAGCCCCCCCACCAGAAAGGAGGGACACTTAGCATGAGTCACCTCTCTCTCTTACCAAGAATTGGCATGAGAGTCACTCATTGGGGTCCTCTGAAACTAACTTGCTCACATTATTTCATTGCAATGATCTAATGTTTTCTTACTAATTTTTATGTTCTTCCCTAAACAGAAATGCCCTCAACGAGTAATGGTGAAAGCAGTAAACAGGAGACCATGCAGAAGACCTGTAAGAACAGTGACATTGAAAAGTGAGTGTGAAGCGGGTAGCTTCCCTTTTTCTTGTTTTAAAGAACCATAGTGTCCCATCTAGTGCTTCCAGCAGCAGTGGTAATCTGAAGGTAGGCATATTTAAAGCTTTTACCTTTTGAGAAGGGAAGTTGTGCTGCAACACAAAACCTGAACTTGGAGAACTCACTACTGCTGTGTTCATAGAGGGCTTGTGGGGAGTTCTTCACCAGATATCTATGAGGGCAGGTACTCATGGAATTGGACACAGCTTCCAAAGGACTTCTCCGCTGCAAATTGCCTTCTTTTAAATTATGTAAATAGATATATCCATGATTTCTTTCTGTATGTTCCACCTTTCATCTCTCAACAGAAGGGAATCTCCCCCTAGCAGCACTGTTACTTGGAAGAAGTCTCACAGAGGGAATTTTTCCCTGAGATCCATATTGAGCCTTTGTATGGTTCCTAACCGAAATAATGCCTCAGTTTCTGAGTTTTTTACCTGCAGCCCTTACAGTGGTTCAGAAGTTTAAGTCCCAGTGTTTGAATATGCAGTAGTGGAGGGCAGTCCCTCCTCTACTGTCCCTTTCTGCTCACTGAGTGTGCTGCAGTGTAGTCTGAACTAGAAATAAGTGGGTTTATCTGCACTTTTCATTTGAGTAGCAACCTCTGTTCTAAACCTTATTGTACATGCTGCTGGGGTGACTTACTGCTTGGGCAGATTTGATGGTCTAAGCCTAAAACTACAGGCTGTTCTCTGCTGCCATGGACTGCATTAGCTGGGATGGGACAGCATTTTAAGGATTATTGCATGATATAAAATATTGCCCCAAGATGAAGTGAGAGACCAAACAACTTGAATGAAGTGGAAGCAATGATGTAATGGTTGGTTTTAAGTACTACATTTTGAGGTGACATCCATGGATAGTTTGGGATGGGCAAAAATCTAGTGGTGTAGCATTAAGCTTAATTTACAGAAAGTTGTCATTTTTCTAGTGTAGTTTATTCTTCTCCTGCCCCTGGTCCTGACTTGAGAGGTTGTGTCTCTGGCACATTTTTGGATCTCTGACATTTCAGGCAGGCTGGCAGAGCATATGTTCAGAATCAGAGTTAACTGGGGAAACTCCCTGCTGAAGAGGGAACTTTAACACTGCGTGGCTGTCTCAGCACTTCCTTTTCTACAAGCCCTTTTGTTAGCATGTCCCAAATGTTGGCTGTCTGCCATTCGATGCTTCTCAGTCAGCAGACTTTGGCCAAGGACCCCTGAGTCTGGGAGCCTGCAGGTCAGTGCAGAACCAGCTTTGTCCTTAGAGTGAGCCAACCATTGCATGCTGTCTTGGTGGCAAGGACTCATCCCTTCTGCCCTAATCTGTCAGCTTCTGTCTCAGCTGCTGCTTGGCTTCCCTTTGGGCCTCCTGCCTGTCAGCCCAGCAGCCCTCCATCCTCCCAGATCCACTCCTATTGAAAATCTTTAAACTGTAGGAGCTGAAAGGATTTGACATTTTCCAGAACACTTGAGCTCAAGTGATAAAATTGACATAGCTTTAATAATCTGATCAAAGAGGCTTTAGCTAGCACCTTTTGAAGGGTCCCAGCATCCTTTCCAAACAACTCTCATGTTAATGCTGTGGTGAAGTGCGGAGAGCGAGCATGTGTCTTCGTCTATGCACACACACTTTGCTCTGCAATAACTTTCCTTGCTAAAGCTTCAGTTCTGCTAAAAAGTCAGTAAAACCCAAAAGAAATTACAGGAAATTCCTTAAATGTCTTGTTCAGTTTTTCCAGTAATGTTAATTTTTGAATGTAGCAGAGGGACCTTTTCGTTTAAGGTACTTCATTTCACTGAGGTTCAGAAAACAAGAGGTGTTTCAGGTGGAGAATTCCTAGCTGCCTTTTTTTTTTCCCCCTCTTCTTTCCTTTGAGATTCGTGTGTGATAAATAGTTTCTGTCCTGCCATTTAAGGAGTCTGGATGCTGTGTGTGCTTGTCTGTGTAGAGGGGTTCTGTTAAATTAATTGATAACAGGGATCAGAGCTAGAAGCCTACAGAAAAGGAGGGGGAAGGGTTTCTCACTGTCTGGCTGCTTCCCACTCCACTGCTGAGCCGTGATATATGGTGACCTAGCCCAACAGGCTAAATTGATTCATCTCTAGTTCCTGTTTCTTAATCTGGAGCTAAATTGGTTTCATTTTTCTTGTTTTGGGTGGTGCTTACAGGAAGTTTTTGGCAGCATCACTTTACTCCATTGTTTGTAACTTCAATTTTTGCCTTTAAATCTGAGCATTATTGATTGGCATGTTAAACCTTGTGTAGCATCTGATTAGCATTTTTAAAATTGTTCAGAAGCACATGGCTTAGCACCTGTGTCAGTTGTGCTCTCTGTTTAGAGCAGTGGCTAATAGAGTTAGCAGTGATCTGCCTGTTGATCCTTCTCTCATAAGAATGACATTCCTTCCTCCCCTCTTCCAAAAATAAGTCCAGGCAAAGAGAGTAGTGTGGTTTTTTTTGGCACGCAGCTGAATTTTTTCACTTGAGCAGGTTTAAATTAGTCTAAACAGGGGGTTTCGTGGGACAGTCTCTTGCATGTAGAACAGCTAGATGGAGTTTGGGGTAAGTCTGTGTTTGTTGCTCTGCGCTTTTTGCTGTGCCAGATCATGAGTGACTTGGACAAGTTGATTTCATCTGTGTAGTGTTTAAACTTCAGGTGGCAGCCAGGGGTAGTGGGAGACATGGTGCTGGTCCCAGCTCTCCTTCCCAGCACTGAGGTGTCTCAGTGCTGAGCTTCTCTAATCTTGCCAATGTGAGGTGTCTGGAAGAGATACTGGGCTGCTGAGGGCTCTTGGGGAGAGATGAAGGGGCATCATGCTATCTGAGCCCTGCCTGTCTGCTGAAGACCCCAGCCACGGCCAAGGCAAAGCTCAGCCTGTGCAGTGCTCCTTTACGTCGGCTTGAGATGCAGCTTTGCTCAGAGAGCAGCTGGTCCCTAATTGCCCAGGCACCCTCCCTGCTGTCTCCACTGATGTCGGACTCTCAGCAGAAGAAATGCTGCTCACAGAGAGCTGCAAAAAGCACTTTCCCCACAAAATTTCTTTCTCCCTGCTTTGTGAGGGCCTGGTGCCATTTTGAAACTGAGGTTCCCCGGGGTTAAAAGCCAGCATCTTAATTCAGAGTGCCAATGTTCAATTTTGCTTTCTGCTACCAGACTAGATTGCAGGCCAGCGAGAGAGTCTGGGTTAGTGGCCCACTGGGTCACCTCCCATTTGTTTTCCTCAATTTTGTGTTGTCATAAATTCATTCCAACCCGTTGTGGTTGATCAGTTTATCTCCGCCGGGGCAGGGAGCGCTGCGAGCATGATATATGGCACAGAGCATTGTAGCCAGCCTCTCCATGAATCACTCCAGCTGTTTGGTGTCAGCCCCAAAGCAAACAGGGCCCGGCCGCTGAGCATTGACTACGATGAGCTCAGTATGGGAAGAGACATGACGTATGAATGTTTATTTAATAATTCTCTAATATTTCCAGCGGAGTGTGGCTGTGCCTTCTGGGAGGGGTGAAAGTGGGGGAGGTTGAAGAGGGAAACTCTAATCTGTTGGGGTGGGTCATAAATCAGGCAGACAACATCATTAATCAGGGATGGGACAGAAGTGGAAGGGGGTGGGACTGAAACTGCCATCCTCGTTGGAAAGGGGGCTGTGCTTTTTTTTTTTTTTTTNNGCTTTTTTTTTTTTTTAAATCTTGTTTCTGATTCTACTGGCCCCAGCCACACTGCCCACATAAGAGCAAACGTGGACCCAAGGCTGTTTAAGTGAGTATGCTACCTCTGCTCTGAACCTTGCAATACAAGCCTGCCAAGCATTAAATCCCTTTATAATTATCTTCTTTATATAACACTTCATGCTCATCATGCTTCATTGGATGAGACGCTTGTTGGGTTAGAAAGAGGGTTTCAGAGACAAAAAGTAATTGTATTTGTTTTATTTTTCCTGTCTCTTCTTTCTTCCCCTTCCCTCCACCTCACCTCTTTCCAATCCAGCTGTTTTGCAACATTGGCTCTGGTGCAGCAGCACAAGGAGGAGCATCAGTTAAACAAAGTTTAGATTGGGGTCCTTGTGCAAAGGGACAGGCATGTGGGAGCAGTCATGGAGGTAGCAGTGTCTGTTGGGGAGACCCTGTTGCCAGGTAGACATGTCCAGGCGGGAGCAGAGTGTGAAGCCAGAGGATTAGCAGAGGCCTGAAAGGGAAGGAGCCACACTTGAGCTGGTATGTCAGTGGAAAACAAAAGCTGTTGAGAATTCACACCATAGAATAAGCACTACCCTGCCCTTCTCTACAGTGTCACACCATTAACAGGCTTTGATGGGAGACAAGAACATCTCATAGCAAAGACAGACTTTAAAAATTAACTTGTGTCATCAATGAACTAACGCTTTGTGCTCTGCTAAGCCAAGAGCATGATGCTGCTGGTGGGTCCAGTATTAGAGCAGCCCACGTGAACTTGGGAGAGGATTGAGGAGACTGAACTGAAGCATGGGACTTTCAAAGACTGAGAAAGAGCTGCTGAGCTGTGCTGCTTGTGTCCAGATTTTTACCTTTATTAGATTTTACGCCTTTTCACTAATTCAGTAGTATGTAATACTGTGTTTGTACTGTATACTGGTGTTGAAAGGGTATGGAGATAGATGCTTCATTTCTTTATGATGAGAGGCTTTGGCATTCTTCCTCTGGTATGTGACAGTGGAGAGCAGAGTGCTGGGCTCTGCTTATTTTTCTGCTCCCTCTTTTTAACTGTTGAAGAGAAGTTGCATGTGCGGTGCAAGTAATGGTCTCAAACATTACAACCACTGTGCAAACTGAAATTGTTTCAGTGTGTGGTTCTTCTCTGGCCAGTGTTTAAGGGAGCTCAGCAAGGCAGGCTGTGACTGTACAAGCTCAGACCTGGGGGGAGGTGGTATCTCTGTTGAGGGCAGCATTGTCCAGGGGTTTGGTCTAATTTCATGCCTTGAGGCAGTTTTCTATAGATTTTGACATCTTCATATAGGAAGGGACTCTTATTTCTGTTGAACCTGTGATGTTTTAAAGTTGAAGCATCTGCAAACCCAAGGGATCTGCTGGCTTCAGGGGCAGTAGGTTCTGCATCCCTGTCCCATAACTGGTGAAAAACCCAGGATGAAATTTTATTCCTATGTTGGGGGCGTGGTTTAGGCATCTTGCAATTTATATCTCTTTGCCTGCCCCTTCTTTTCTTTTTTCTTTTCTTAGTTTCAGAAATGCTGTTAACTTTAATTTGTAGAGTTGCTTCCTGGGAATGAAAAATCGATGGGGGGCTATCGCAGTGTGAAATTCGACTGTCACTATTGAGCTATAGAGTTACCAAGATGTGTTAGAAGGTAAAAAATAAATCGTGGCCCAGCAAGTGCTCAGCTGTGCTATTTCAAAGGGGATATGAGGCTGATGGTCTGTTAGAGGGTACTTCAGTTAGATGGATGATGATTCCCTGTGAAATATTGGAGTTATTCCATATGTAAGAGAAACTTTAGCTTATAAAACACTAACAGCTGCCTTCTAGCAGACAAATTCTGCCCTTCGATGTGTGAGCAGCTTGTCAGAGAGAAGACTCGTCCCTAAAATTAGCCTGTTTTGTTTAACATTGTCTCTGATGGAACATTGTGGATCTTGCCATGTTCCTTCTGAAAATACTTTGAGGATGTGACTGTTTATTCACATCCCTTAGCTGTGCCACAAGAATTAAGAATCAGGGACTGACACTATTTTTTTTTTTTAGGAAATGTTTGTGTGGTGCTCAGATGCTGTCAAGAGAAAAGTAACTATTATCTTTATGTAGCCTGCCACCCCCTGTTTGGATGAAAATGCTCCTTTGAAGAGCAGAAAAGGGATCATGTTGTGCCCCATCCGCTGCCAGTTTGCTGTCTCTCTCCTGCATCTGCTGAGGGGCAGCCCTGGCTGCGCAGGCTGGCTGTGTGCTGGTGGTGACAGGGCTACTGCTTTTCTTGGCACTCACTGACTGTTGTGGCAGGACTCAGTAAGCGTTTGTGCTATGCCAGCTGCCGTATGACCACAGGATGGTTGTAATTACAGCTCTTGGTAGTTTATGCCTTTCTTAGGCTACAGTTAGTAAGTATAAATATGAAATAGTACTTTTAAAAGGACCAGTTTTGTTAGTTCTCATTAAACCATATCTGGGACAACTGTAGAGTGGGTAATTATTTCTCTTATACTTGCATGAAAGTTGCAGTACAACTGCGGAGTGCTTACTTGCTGCAAGGAGGAGTGTTAAGTCACGTTTAGTTGGAGCTTGGTAAAGATTTCCCAGGGACTTTAATGACAGAAGAATTCATTGTGCTTGCATATCTCCTTTGCCTCTGTAACACAGAACCCAGCACTGCCTTTACAGAAGCAAAGTAACAGCAAGTAATGTAATTAAAGTAGTTTAATATCCATGTTGATTTTTTGTCCTCACTTCACTGTCGATGCCTTTCGTAACCTTACACTCCACTGCTACATGCACTTCATCCAATTTCTCCATTAACTTCTTTCTTCATTTTTGATGATTTTGTCTGCAAAAAGCTGTTGTTTCTCACACAGTTGCATAAACATTCCTGCTTTTCCCTCAGATAGCCAGCTCATAACCTGTCCTTTTAGTGCGCTGCTGGTTTCCTTTCCTAGCTCTGGGACCACAATTGGTTCTAGCATACTAATGTGCTCTGGCCTCCTTTAATAGCCTCGTGTTTCTTTTTGAAGCCACGATTACCTTAAATGATGCTAATTCTGATCCTTTCTTTCCTTGTAAAGGAAATAGCAACAGTGTAAAAGTTCTAGGGCGGCAGGCAGTTGTAGGAAGCTGTCTGGAGGATGTGTTATCACACTGCCCTTGTGGGCCTCCAATCAGCGGTCGTGAATGGAGGTTCTGGGAAGCAAATCACCTCCACAGTAAAGCCCTTAAAAGGCTATAGATGAATCCAAGTGCTGCTGTAGTAGCATAGATATTTCCTGTTTATTTCAGTCGTTTGGATGGGGGCCATGGGAGTAGAAGACATTTATTTAATTGCTCACAGAGACTGGCTGCAAGATTCAGCTGCATGTCCAACCTTCTGAGCAACTTTCAGCCCTAGGAATTTGCTATTCCTCTTTACTTCATGGATATTTTATAATTTTGTGCCCTGATCGTCCAGCCAAAGCTACCAATAATCCTAGACCAGCTCCAGGCCACAGTAAGATGACAAGTTACAGCTGCCATAAGTCTTCCAGTGGAAAAATAGACCTGCCTAGCTATACATGGAGCTTGGTCATAATCCAAACATGTTTACTTGTGGATGGAGGCAAGTGTCCGTAGGCTGGAACCTTTAGCCTGTGTGCCTCAGCAAGGAGAGCAGCTGCATTTTCCATTTCCACCTCCTGCCTTTTGTGGCCCTGGCTTGAATTAAGATAGAGACCACAATGCACCTTCACAGATCTGTTAGAAATACAATTGGGGTCTCCGGGATGAAGGATACATTTGAAAAGTGAATCGAGATATTAACACATTAGATGAGTAATTATTTCTCTTTAGGAACATTGTTTAGAGAATCGTTTTCTGATTCAGCCTGTGCTACTTCAAAAAAACCTTGCTGCAGCAAACTGCTTTTCCATAGCATGGCTTTTTCCTTTATCGCCAAATCTGCTCCAGTAAAGCAATGGGATTGCATTTATTTTCTCTTTGGAACAGGGAACATAGTCTCTAAATCTAATCAGAATGACCTATGCATTCTTTCTCCCAGCTTTCATGTTGAACCATAATTGCTCAAATGGCACATTTAAAATTTTGGCGCAAGCTCAGACTTTCACTCGCCGCCTTTTTAAATCAGTCCCAGTGGCCAGCGGATACTGCATAGCCCTACAAATGCATCTAAACATGCTGACTCTGAGGCTCCTTCTATTCTGAATGATCAGCAGTGCCATCTGTCTCTGTTTTGATTGGGGCTGGGCACATGTGTCCCAGCAAAACACGGGCCAAAAAAAGGGAAGAGAAAGAGCCAGTGCCTAGATTTGCTTCCCGCTTCTGTAAAGACATTGTTAGGTTCTGTGTTATGGAGGCAGGGGAGATATGAAAGCAAAATGAATTCTTCTGTCATGAAATTCTTCAGGGAATCTTTACCCATGTCCCTACTAAATGCAGCTTAAAACGGCTTCTTCAAGTGGTAAGCTCCTCTCAATGGTATTGCAATGGTGCATACAAGTGTAAGAGAAATAATTCCTCTGTGGGGAAAAGAGGAGACAACATTTTTGGTTTGCATCAAGATAAAATTAGTCAGAAGCAAACTCTGAATTTGGCAAGCAGATGCCAGTATTAACAAGTTGTGCAAGCAAGTATAAAATAGAGGCACTCGTGACTGAGAGCGCCTCGGAGTCGTGTGTGTGCCCTTGCATGCACCCTGCTCCAAATTCACAACTTAGAACACGGAAATTAGAATGGGGAACATTGCATTATTCATAACTTGGCAACCAGAAGCCAGGGCACTTTGCCAGAGTAAACTATTCTCTATAATTACAGGTGAAGCAACATTCTTTAATATCTTACAATACAAAAACATACATTAATCAAGGAAAGAGGGCTTTTTTTTCCTAGAGGACAATAAATTAGCATCCTTGCCAATTTCCTCAATACATGTGACAACTTTTTACAGGATTATAAGTCAGCCTCTTTAAGGGAGGTTAGTCTAAAAACAAATAAACCAAATAAATGAGATTTTTAGCTAAATAAAGGGGAAGCCAACTCTAAAACGTTGATGTCTTGCCAGGAGATTTGCTTTTAGCATTGGCAGTCTTGCAGACCCTTTAGAGGGTCTCAACTTCACTTGGTGTGATTTGACGTGGCTCCTCTGTAAACGGCTTTGCTGGGCAGTTTTCTGCATCAAGGCATGCGAACCCCTTCTGCTATAACCAGCTCATCTAGTGAAATAAAATCTCAGTACGTTGTGCTAGTCTGGTAGCCCACATGTTGTGGGGTGATTCACAGTCAATCTGCCACCAGTGCCTGACATTGGGCTTCTTCCAGAGACTTAAGATACTGAAAATGACTGAGCTGTATCTGTTTTCTTTTAAAGCCACCTGTCACTTTTCTTTTTAAAAACTTATATGTCAATTTAAGTGTTTTGCTTGTTAGAAGCAAAGGGGATTTTTCAGCTTTATGTTATGTTCTTGCACTCCAGTAAGTGTGAAAGTCCTTTCAGTCTGTGGATCTCCCACTGACTTCAGTGCTGCTCACCCACATCTGCCAAAATGAAGTCCTTGTATCTTTAGCTCTTGTACTTTCTGCAGGTGATGCTTTCTAAATTGAAAGTGGGGAGAGATTATTTCATTGGGTTGAAAATGAAAGCAATTTTTATCCCAAAAAACATAGGTGTGTTTAGTTAGTGTTCGAAATGCAGGTAGTGAGGGAGTTGTGTTTAAGGCAATGTATGAATGAGTGCTGAGACAGCATCACTGTGCTCTGCCATTCTGCAGTGCTCCTGGGTGTCACAGAGCTGTGCACAGCACGTTACAGGCTAATAAAACAGGATCTCTTCTCTGAAAGAGTTGCCCTCTCACCCAGATGTAAATTGGCTATGAGAGAAAGCTTGCGGTTGCATGATTGTGCGCTCATGTTGGGGTCGTTTTATCAAGTCTTGAAGATGTGTGCCCCACAAAGCAAGGACTGCTCCAGGCTTTCTCTCCTGCAGTGTACTAGTGGTTATGATAATTGTCATCTACAGCTGAGGTTGGATATGGCCTGGGGCAATTTCTCTGCTTCTGGAATCTTACTTTAGCTTGACTTTGCCTTCAAACCATCGACCAGTCTGTTTCTAATATTTATGATATGTAAGCTGCTAGTGACATGACCTCTGCCCTTGGTTCAGGGAGGTGGTATGTGTGTTCTGCTGGGTTCTCCACTTTGGACAAGGGAGGATAAAGGCGTTGTTTAAAAATAAATACATCACTTTCAGGTTTGTCAGTGGTACTGTACATTTTCCTTGCTGCCAGTCTGTCAGTCTGCCAGTCTTACAGGCAGAGGAAAGCAAAAATAAATGTATGAGGAAGAGAAAAGGTCAGAATATCAAGTGTCAAAAGTAGCCCATGAAATTTTATTGGTGGTGCATTTAATCAGTGCTAAGCGTTTTTTACAAGATACATACAAACAGTGGAATTGTAAAAATTTATGGAATGCTGTGTACAGTGTAACCATTTATGAAGAAAGGAAAATTTATATCCAGTTGAAATAAACCAAAGGGGAATGTTTTATGGTGAGCCCTCAACAGCAAGATACATCAAATGACATCTAGATAAGATGAGGGTGGGATATTTGCAGGGGCTTCTTTGAGGTGTTTTCCTGCTTCCTCAGCAAACAGTTTGCATCTTTCTGTGGCTCACAAATAGGCAGGATGCTGGATGCAGGGACAGTGTGGCGTTTGTATTTTTCTGTACAGTGGAAAGGAAACACAAGTGAACAGCTGCTACTGCTATCTGTGGTACATGGCTCTGGCTCTTGGGCTTGTTCCAGTACAGCAGTTTCTTGAGCAGCCCTTAATACCCAGCTGGGAAGGGTTAACCGAAGCTGATCACACTGACATCAGCATTTTTTTGTTTCCATTTTAGTCCAGTATTTTGTTGATGATAAAGCACAGACTTAGTCAATTGAGAGATTCCAGAGCTGCAGAATCAGAGATAATTTAATTAACGGAATTGCTTGTGATTGCCCACTGGGACAGCGGGTAGGAATTGCTCGATTTAATTTGGAGAAACAAAGATCACATGCATGCTAATGTTTAACAAATAACCAGTGTTTGGGTTAAAGTTTTTTAACGAAGAGGGGGGTGGCCATTTCCCAGGGGGGAAGTCTCAGGAGACGATTGCTACTCAAAGCTACAGATAGGTCCTTTTTCCTCTTCCTTAGTATTTCTGTGCACTTCTGGCCTTTTACCTGAACAAAGCAAGGATTTTCTCAAGAGAAAGGAAGTGTTCTTATTTTCAGTGCTCAGGGCAATATGTTATGTATGAATAGTAGAAAAATATGCATTGGGCACAAAGACTGAAAATTATCACTTGCTGTCTGCCCAGTCTCACAGACTTGCTTCTTGATATGCAGCATCCTCAGCTGTGACTGCTAAGGTGTGGAAAACTTAACCACAAAGTCCAGGGAGAAGTACAGGACCCAGCTTCTTCCACAAAGAGCTCTCCCTTCCTGTTTTTGCTCATGTGTAAACATATTCACCCAGGCTCCCCTGTGTGGTGATGTCACAGCGAGTCACTACTCCAGGATGGAGGTGCCCCCTTGATATATCCTCAGCCAGGGAGGACAGTGCAGGTGTCAGTGAGGCCTCTCACACCTGCTGGAGAGGCATGAGCCCTGAGGCTCAAGGTATAGCTCTTGGCAACAGTGGTGCTCAGCAGGTCTCTCTGGAGGCTGATAAATGATGTTATCCAAACACGTCAAATCAGAGCGCTGAGGCGAAAAATTGTTAAGAGTCCTCCTACATCCAACATGAGGTCAAGGCAAAGCAGAGAGCCAATTCCTTCTCCGTAATTCCCTCTGCCTCACTTGGCAGGGTAACTTGTACACAGCCTTCCCCTGTCCGTGGCACTTGGCTTTCTGACCCTCACTCCACCCTGGCATTACTCTGTAAAAATTCTGCCCAAGGCTGCTCCCTGCTGCGTCCAGGCAAGCGCACACAAGGTGCACACACAGGAGGGAATCCTGAGGGAATTCCCAAGATTGCTGCTGCAGGAAGAGTTGCTCCTAAGCGATGCTTATCTTTAGGATACAAGCAGCAGGTTGACGGTAAAATAACACTAAATGGAATGGCATGTGTCCCAAGTGCGCTGGCCACCACGGGAGCCAGACACATGGGAAGTGACTCTCGTCTTTATTCCATCCCTGGAGGTAGTTTCAGTTTCCTTTATTTACTAATGTTCTCCCTATTTCCCTTGACCTCATTTCCTCCAGCTTTTCCGAAGCAACCATGCAATTATCGCTCACTTTGGGTTGACCCTTGGCTGCCACGTTCGTTGCTGCTGCTCCAAGAGGTTTTCCTGGAATCTCAAGTGCAAAATATTCACTTACGGCCAACACTGCTATCTCTCATGTGAAGTAGGAGCTGTGTGTGTCTTCAGCACTGTGCTGTGTGTCAGGATTTGTCCTGTGGGCTTGCTTAGCAGGGAGAACATGGAGTTTAAATTCTGTCATAGCTGAGCTTTGATCAGTGCTGGGAGGTATCGCAGTGGCTAAAGCTCCCTCTCTTAACAATGCACCCCAGTCTTGTTAATAAATGTATATTTAACAATGTCTGGAGCGTATGAAGTGATAATAACTAAATCAATACCTCCCACATTGATTGTCCAGGATCCCTACAGCGTGACGCACGCAGTGGTGCGGTAATTTTCCAGCTAACTAGCACCCTGATCTACAGCCCTCCTATTGATTGGCCATTGTATCAGGCAGCCTCTGAGCATTATTGCTTATACCTCTATTCAGCCTCCTTTTCTGATTCATTCGTTTATTACTGGACAGGTGCGATTATCTCAGAGACTTTCTGAAATTGGCCAATGGGGGTCAGCTGTTTAGATTTCTATAAACAAACCATTTTCTTTCTTCTCTAGTTGCAGTGGCAAATCTTTCCTTTTCAAGTTTTGACTGTTACTGGGGATGAATGGGCATTTGTTTGTATCTGCTCAAGGAATCAACTTTTCCCTTTCCTTTCTGAGTTGCCCACCCATCTGAGGAGGACAGGTAGCTCCAAAGATGGTAGAAGGAGAATTTAGCAAGGATTGAGGTTCTACTTGCCACCTGCTTTGGGCAGGAGTCACTCGCTGCCTTTACACCTCCAGTGCCCTTGTGCATGCAGGAAGGAGAAATGGATTCCATGAAGTCAAATTCAACTGCAGTCTTCAGCCAGCATCAGTTCAGTGGTGGGCCAGACTGGAAGGGAAACAATTTTCTCAGCCAACAATAATCTTCAAGCTATAAATAAATAAATCTGTTTCTTCCTTGGACAAAACTAACACCTTTCTAGACATTCTTTGAAACTGCTAGCAACTCTTCCTTGAGGGTGAGAACTCAAGCTGAGATATGGTAATAATTTATACCAATGAGCAGGAGCAAGTGGGTGTTTTCACATCAGGGAGGACTGTGTCCTACTGAAACTCTTTCATCTTGCTCCAAAGTATATTTATGGATTCCGAGACTTGAATCCACAGTGTCCCTGTCCCCAGACAGTCCTCACCCACTAGGTTAACATGGGGCGCTTGTATTTCTTTACCGTTTTGCAGTTTTAAAATTGTGACCATTTTCTGTCAGCTGTCACTTGCAATGAATCTCCCTCCCTCTGATGAGGATCTCAGCTCATGCAGAGCGTGTCTCATCACTACAAAGGCAGGAGTGAAGTTGAAGGAGCTTTAAAATGCTGGTAGTTAACCATATACATTCCAGCAGCTTCACTTTCTTCTGAGGTGTCATAATTAGGGAAATCACCTAGGATCTCTTTGACTAGTTCTGTTACCAAAGCCTTGGGAAAAGCCATCAGAATCAGCTTGTGGGAGATACCCAAAGTCCCTCCCTGCATGCTAGCGACAAGTGACTAATGAACAAAGGAGTGAGTGCCTGCCTGCAGTTAGAGTGCTGAGATTGCAGCTCACTTTACTGGTTGTAGTAATTCCACCAGACCTGTGCTTTAGCCACCTGTTGATGAATCATCCTCTAAAAAGGTAGAAGACATAGGCGCCACTGTGGGTTATCTTGTGATTGATGATGCAGTTTCTGGTGTCAAGATGCTCCTCAGATTCTTCTGAGCTAGAGTCTGCTTGGAGATGCCAGAAATTCACTGACACATGTGAAAATTGTTGGTTTTATTTTTATTCAAGAAAGTGAAAGCCTTTATGTCAATGCGCTAAATCTTTTCTGGGGAATACTTGAGGGCCCCTCCCTATGCCCGCACTGTGTAGAAATAGCATTTTGCAGCGTGCTGGAGTGACACCCTTGTCTGTAATGCTCCCTGCGTTTCATTTGCTAAACATTGCTTCTGCCCTTGCTTTTAGGTTGGCAAGTTGCTCTTTTCACCAGCCTTGCAGAACCATGAAAATACACTTGCCTGGCCTCAGCACAGTGCCTCTGTGACAAAAGAGATAATGCTGCCCATCAAAAATGACCCTAGGAAATGGGAAAGCTGGGATTGTAAAGCTGCCTTTATAGCCACCCTGTTGGCACCATGTCCAATGCTTTTGGTTTCTCCGTTCTTTCAATATTAGAATCAAAAAGCTGGGGCTTTCATTAATATAAGCCATTGTGTTGATCCTGTGTAATGAGCTGATTTTGCATTTCACGAGGCTGATGGCCAGCAAAGGCCTCCATTCCCTAAGGAGAAGAGCAGCTCCTATCGCCCACTAAAAGTTATCTCAGCAGCTTTAAAGCAACACACAGAACTTTGTCTCAAGCATGTGGTCCTAAGTAATCTCTTAAGGAAGACAAGAAAAAAGGCAGAAAACAAACAAAAAAAACCCCAACAAAAATATCTGTTCTTTAAATGTCTGTGTCTTGCTCTGTTTGAAGCTGGCAACTCCAGCACCGGTTGTTTTCTTTTGTGATGTGTTTGGAAGTGTTTAGAAAGGCACTTTAAAGAATTCACACTAGGCTTTTCGGGAATTCTTTTAACCCAAGTTGGATGTATTAGTTTGAATATGATGCCATTTCCTGTGCAGTACCTGTTGTGGCATCCTTTTTCCCCCAAACTCTTAACAGTCTTGTGTGCTCAGTGATGTTCACTCTTCATCATCTTCTGCAGAATTACAGAAGACTCTGCAGTGACAACATTTGAAGCGTTAAAGGCTCGTGTCCGTGAGTTAGAAAGGCAGTTTTCCCGTGGGGACCGCTATAAATGTCTCATTTGCATGGTGAGTAGCACTCCACTTGTGGTAATGAATCAGAAATGTCTTGGTATCTGTGCCGAGGAAGGGAGAAGCTTTTCTCCTTCTTCAGTCAGTCTGAGGGAACTCATCACCAATTAGCTTTCCAAATTAAGGTCTTAACAACACAAATTTCTGTACAAATGACGTTGTTTCACTCGTATTTGTAGCTGTCCCTCTGTATGGGGGCGAGAAAGGCCCAACTTCAGAAGACTTTCTGCCTTTGTGTAGAAAACTGCCAGATACCAGCCAGCATCCTTTTCCTGCATGTGTAAATTTAGGTGCATAGGAGAGAGCAGAATCTGTGATCAGAGGCTCACCTTGTCTGACTTGGGATCAGGGATGTTGCCTGAGCATTTGAAAGTTGCCAGTGTCCTGTCTGCCCTCTGGTGAGGCTGAGGCCTTTCTCAGGAAGGGCAGCAGCTCCCTCTGATGGTCCAAGCCTGCAGGACTCTACATCTCCTGTTGGGTTTGTGTTCTGCTGAGGGCAGAACATTCTCCTTGGTGGAGAGCTTCCTCTGCAACTTCAGCTTGATGCACAGGCTTCTCCCTCCCAGCCAGCTCACAACTTGGAGGTGTGGGAGTGCAGTCCTTGTCACTCATCCCGCAGAAGGGACAACAGCTTGCTGCTGATTTACAGAGGTTTGTTAGCGATGACAGAAGATACTTGAGAAGGCATGTCTGCTGAAATAGCAGCAGCTTTCTTGGGATGTAGTTAAGCTGTTCCTGCAGAGCTAAGTTGTGATAAGGGTTCATCTTACCCTGTCACTGTTTTTCATATGATCTGGTGACCTTTCTGATGAGAATAATGGCAGGTGGCCAGAGCAACTTCAGATGCTTTTGCGATAACTATGCTGAGCCGGGTCATCATTTGAGTGGATTATGGGCTTCCAACTGGAGTTCTGGGAAGCCAAGAAAAGGGATTGAAGGAGACTTTCTGCCACTTCTGTACAAACATTACAAAAATACAACTTACATATTACACAAGTTGGTTCTTTTAACTGAAGTTTTTTGACAACATACAAGACAGTGTTACCCACAAAAAAAGGCATTGTGATGGGGTTGGGAGTGAAGAATCACTAGATCACTGCTATGGAAATAATCTGTTTGCTTCTTTTCCTCAGGACTCCTACACAATGCCCCTGACTTCTATTCAGTGCTGGCATGTGCACTGTGAAGAATGCTGGCTGCGGACTCTGGTGAGGCTCTTGACTACTTTCTTATTGACGTCCAGCCTTTTTCCTTTCTTCTAAGATACTTTATTCTAGATTGCTACAGGGAGGGTGCTTTTTGCTTTGTTTTAAACAATCTGAGTGCTGTGCTTGCAGATTTCGCAAACCTGGCTGTTTAACACCCCACTCTAGCTTTGACATGAGAGAGTTTAGTTTGACTCGTTGTGACCCAAGTTCCGTCCTGCCCCTTGCTTTTTTCTCCCCTATGGGAAGAGCTCTGTGCCAGGGACTACCTTGTCTTTCAGTAATTTCCTGTGGGGCATCCATGCAGAGAGGTAAAGGTGTGAGAATGGAGGCCAAATTGACTGAGATTCCATGGGATGGGTAGCTTCTGAGAAACATAACATTCCCCTGAAGCAAAAGGAATCATCTCCAGGAGAGAGGATATGGAAGGGAGCTTTTATAATGTGAATCTATATTTTTTAGGTTATTTGGAATAGCACTGGGTGGTTTTGAAGCATATGCCATTCTGTTTAGAAGATTGGGAACTACCTTCAACATTGAATAGGTGACCCAGTAGAGTAGTAATTTATCCATTTATTAAAGAACATCAGGTTAAAATTTAAGGTGTTACTAAATAAAATATTTTCCTGTGTTAAAACTGTGGGCTTTATAATCAGCCTTTAACGTCCTCTCTGCAGCTGATTTTCAAGCTTTCATTTTGTTCAGGCTGAGGAGTGGAAAATAGTCAATTGTGCTTTCTAGTTCTCCTGTTAGCAAAATGATACAGTGTTGGTTTGCAAAAAGTGTAAGGAAATGCCACCCCTAAAAACTTGTTCCTGGAAGGCATTACTCTACTTTATAAAACACATTGTGTGCTTGGAATTACGATTAAGCTGATCATGCTCCTTTAAATCCTGCCTTTTAAAAGTCTTGTCCAAGAAAAGTTACCAGGATGGTGAAGTGCCTGTGGGCTTGAGTACTATTAGCAACTCAATAACTTGGCTATCCCTTGGGCTGTATTTTATAGCTCTTCAGCTACACCCTGTCACTATTTACATTATACAAGCTTTTGTAAACATTTTAGCAGCATCTTATAAAAGACACATATGTGGGTACATAGCTGTGAGGTGTCTGGATGAGTATGTGCTCTGCCACCTTTGCTAAGTGAGGAGTAATCTTGTCTTTCAACAGTGCTACAAGCACAGGATAAAACACCAATTTCCTCTTCATTTTCTTTACTCTGAAGTCTTTGTCCTCTCCTCTTCCCACCAGCCTCAAGTCATCTTCTAAATCTGTGACACCAATTTCAGGCTGTTCTTAGACTCAGCAACAACTTAGTTCAACTTCAGTCCGGCCTCTTTTTGTCATGTTGCAGCAGTCACAGCCGCTCCTGAGAACGGGGAAAGGCACTCCAGGTGCTGAGGGATTAACATTTCCCTTGCAGAGGGGAAGCCATTTCCCCCTAGAACTCCGTGAGAAAGGTGGCGATGAAGCTGGCTCTGTGTGATCCGCACATGGCTCTTTTGCTGACCAGGCAGGCAGGATGAGAATAGTCCAGCAAGAACATCATGTTAGGACTTGGCACTTGCATAGGGGAAGCAATTAATAAGAGACTATTCATGTGTTCCCCAGTCCTAGCCTTTCCCTGCAGCCCCCAATTTATTAAAGCAGGCCTTTTCACAAGGCATGCTTCCACTCCCTCTCCCATCTCAAAAAAATCTCCCAGCCTGTGTTCGCATGTTTCTAATGTAACCATTAAAATGTAGCCTGAAGACAGCAATAAAAACCCTGGAACGCCTTGGTGCTTTTGTGTCTTGATCAAAGTCAATGTGTGTAATCTCGTTAAGACTGCCCTCCTTCCCCCCTCCCTTTTTATGAATTTAATGGCATACAGCAGCTGGGCTCAGTGTTTAATGCTTACCAACCTGCATTGTTCTAATTAAGGTATCTCCTTTTATTTTGGGCACAAAAGAGACTCTTGTTTTTTTTAACAAGCGAGGAGCTGTGGGATAGTGTGTGTAATAATCACTGCTGTTACCTTTCCCTGGGTATAAAGCTGGCTCCCCAGTGGGGTTGGGAGGAGGGAGCCTGCGCGTGCAGCACACATGGAAAGACTTGGCTGGGGGAGAGGGGCAGCATTTTTCTTCTGTTCTGCAGTAAACAATTTGTTGGAGTTAATAGGAGTTGGAGCAGGCAAGTTGTGTCAGGCTTCCGGCCCCCTTTGAACAGCCTGGAGATTTGCCATCCATGCTGGTGAGAAGTCCCCTTTCTCCTGTGTGCCTTTGGTTCACATGCCCAGCCAAGATCTAATATTAACTTAGAGTGTGTGTCTGAGAGAGCAAGGATCATGTACTGAACAAGGCCCTGTAACTGAAGGCTCAAAGTGCCTGGGAGCACTTCTAAACCTCTGCAGGGTATTGAAGACAGGGTGAAATTCGATGCTCACATGTGTCTGTGGACCCCTAGGGTTTAAACATTTTCTAGGATAGAGTAGTACAATGATCTGAGCATATCTTGACTTGATAAGTGTTTAGGGCACTGTTGAGGATTGGATCTTAAAATGCTTGGACTTCATGAAAATAAAATTTTTTGGACTTCTGGCTCTTGATGTTCAGTTCCAAATTATAACTGTTCTGTTGGTAAGGGCAAGGAAGAGACTTCTAATCACTAACTCTACAAATGATTGCTGGACTCTCGAGCTTAGGTATAATTACACTGGAGCTCAGCACATCAACAGGCTGCAAGTTCTGGAGTTGAAACATTGACCAGAGGAGACTCCATCTCTGAAGCAAAGGCTGGGGTTGCAGAAATGGACCCTGGAGATGCCATAAGAGAACCAAGATCATGGAATGATTTACCTGTGATCCCTTTTAGAAACCCTGAAAACATATGCATGTTCTTGGAAGATAGGAGAGGAAATGGTGTTGCAGGAGCAAGACTTAGCCTGGGCAGCAGCAGGTGGAGTTCCTTTCCCTGAACATTGACAGTCCTCATGGTGGGTGTCCATCTTCATGTGGTTGTTGGGCTGCAGCCCAAGTCACGGGGTGGTAGGGGATGGATCTCCCTCTGTAACAATCTGCCCCATCTCCATCCTTCCCCATTAACTGAGAGGGACCCTACAGCTAATAGTGGATGAGATTTGTATTTTCCTTCTCATGAGGAGAGTGCTCTAACAGAAGAGACTGGCCATCTGCTGTAGTGATTTGCTGGGGAGGTTTGGAGCCTCTGTCCTTGGAGGTTTGTGAGAACAGGGTTGATGTGTGTCTGTCAGCAGTAATTCAGGTTGAGGTGATCTTGCCCAGGGAATGAGTCGACGAGTTCTTGATGTCTCTCTGAGCTGTAGTTCTGTGATTTCCCAGTCCCTTCTTTACAAAGTAAATGGAGCTGGAAGCTAAGTCAGGCTGTTTGCCAGTGATGGAGCTGTTGGTGGGTGCAAGGGTTGAAAGAGGACAGATTTATTGGAGAAATGCAGTTTACTGAGTTTCCCCCATTACCTGTACAAGCCAGATCAAGCATTTCCCATGAGTATTTGCTGACTCCAGGCTTGTGCCTGCCTGTCCTGGGCTTATTTGAAAATTACAACTACAAGAGCAGGAAAAAATTACTTCTAAAAACCCTTCTTCATCACAAAATGCTTCCAGGGGATCCATCAATATATACGTGTGCTCTGCAGTTGACACATTTATATGTTTGGTAATTACTACCTTCTTAGCCTTGCCACTTTTTCTAGGCTCTGGTACCATATATCCCATGTGGGCTGGAGTGGCTTTGTACAGAACAGTGCAGATATAGAGCAGCTCTTGTGGGTGATTCCTCAGTGCTTCAGCAACATTCAGGGACCTCCTGAGTCAGCAGCTGCATGGATGCTGTGCTTGAGCCTTTGTGATGTTCTCATCTGCCATGAGGTTCTCTGGTTATTAATTAGCATTCTTCAGTTCTGGCCTCCAGCAGTGTGGAGGTGAGCTCCACCCTTTGAGGAGGCTTCCTGAAAAAAGTTCCTCCCCTGGTGGTTTAACCCCATTACCTGACAGCTGGAGGGTACCCACAATGGCAGTAGAGGACAACTGTTTCTCTGGGAATTAGCATCTGCAGAGAAGCAGCTCCACACTTTGTGTGGAGGCATGGGTGGGAGAGGAGGCTGATGTTTTGGTTGAGAATTGGATCTTGGCATTCAGTTCCTTTTCTGGCAGGAAGCTGGTTCTTGGTTTGGGTCCCTCCTGTCATCTCTCTGCTTTGATTTTACTTTCTTTGCCTGCTCTGTTTGTGTGTCCCTTTATTCTTTGTGCCTGGTAACATATTCTGCTTGGAAATTGCCCATTTTTAGACCCACAGGACAGCAGGAAGTGCCTAAATCCTGCCTTGTGAGTTTCCTTGCTTTAGCCAATTTATAGCAGACATCATACCATTTTTTTTAAGAGGCAACTTTAAGACAAACTACTCCAATCCTTCCTGGCACCATGTAAACCCTAACGACTTTTCAACATCTCAGCTCTCGTTAATGCATTTTTCAAACTACTACCCCAAGTGATTAGCCTGTATTGTGGATCAATCACTTGCCAAATTTTAATTAAGAAAGGAGGAGAAAAAATAAACTCCATCCTGGTTTGAGCCCCATTTCTTTGCTTTGTAACAGCCCTGGAGCAAACTTCTTGCAGCAGAGTTTTATAAACCCCTCAAAACTGGGGTTTATAATGGAAAAGCTGAGGTGGCCTTTACTCCAGCGCACACAGCTATAACACATCAAGGCTTTTCCATGTAGCTATGATGAAAGGAGCAGAAGGACCTGGAAAAAAAAGAAAAAGAAATGGCCGACAGGTGGGACTTATTATTCCACAGCATTTTTATTTCAAGGGAAAAGTTTAGTAACCCCAGCTGGCAGGTGAGCAGTGGGGGAGCAAACGCTTTTTCATTGTGCCTGTGCCAGCATGTGTGTGTGTACAAGCTTATGTGCCTCTCCACAAGAGAGGAGAGCTTAATCACTGGTGCAGATAAATGTTGTACACCTACACTGCAAAGTCAGATGTAAGGATCAAGGTTCTGAGCAACTTCAATCTAAAAGGTAAAAAATCAGGACTTATTTCTGAATTTACCACGCATGCTTATGTGTGCAGAGGAGGGCAGTTTCATGTAATATAAAAGAAAAATGCATCCCCAAGTGTCCAAAGTATTAGAGAGACCCAGAGCCCTGGGCCCAGTGTGCCACGTGCAGCCTGCACCACATTCAGGCCAGGCTCCTGAAGGTTTCCAGGATGCAGTTGTTCCCTTCAGTGTACCCAGGCTTCAGAGCTCAAGGATGAGCCGCACTTCCCACGTGCAAGTGAAGCAGTATCCACCACTGCCCTAAATCAATCTATGATCATGTAGCTTTTGCAGAAAATAGGTCAAGCTCCATGTGGTTGGGTTCTGCTTTGTGACATGGTTGAAAACTAGTCCCTGGCTATGCATGTTCAAGCCTGAGGTGGGAGAGTGAATCCCCGTAAAGCCATCAGCATGTGTTGCAGAAAACAGATCTCTGAGACAGAGATCCCAGGGTCTGGCAAGATAAATCCAGCCATTTTCCCTTTCCCTGTAGTGTGAGGGAAGTGCATACCTGACCTTGCTTTGCTGGGGAACAGAGCGGCAAAGATGAACTTGGTTTCATCAGGCTCGTTCTGCCACCGCTGTGGGCTGAGTGCAGAGGATTGGTGCTTATCGTGAGCACCTGCAGCCTTTGGGTCGATGCCTTGCTGCCTCTTGCCAGTAAGCTTGTCTCAGGAGGGAGAGCATGGACACAGATATGGGCACTAGTCACATCTGGAATGCTTTAAGTCTCCATGCACACTTCTGCTTGTCAGGGCGCACAGGAAAGCTTGAACAGGCAGCTGCCAGCTGTTGTCTCTCAGACAACATGCTGTGAATTAATTCCTCAGCACCTCCCTGCCACTTCCTTTGGGACCCCCTCCAGCTACAAAGATGATGCCAAGAGGGCATCTAGATGCAACAGGTGCCTCCAAGGAAAAGGGAACTGCATGGAAATGAGCAGAGACTCGATTGAAACAGGATATTTTGTGGCATTTGCATCCAAATTAGTGACCCCCTTGGGAGTGGTGCTGTGTTGCCACAGTGGCACAGGGGCAGATGTTCAGATTTCTCTTACGTTTTCACCACTGCAACAAGTTTTTACTGGGACATGCAGAGTAGAGCTTGCTGTTTCTAATTCTGGAGATCCAAAGCTGAGGCACTGAGCATAAGCAAAGAGGCATGTTAAATAAACAAGCTAAAGTCCAGTGCACTCAAGTTTCTATTTCATCAGTGTTTTAAGCCTTTCCTTTGAGTTACAGTTTGCACCTGCTCCTCCCAGAAGTCCCCTCAGTGAAGACCACTGCATAGGGCTGCATGATGCATTTCACAGGCACAGTGGGATGGTCACTGCCCTGGAAGTCTGGAAATGTAAATGGACGCAGTAGTTGTCCCAAGGGAACTGGAAGGATGTGCCCACAGGCATCAGCACCAGCGTTAGGTGTGCCATCCAGACCACCAGTGGTCTGTCCTTCTTCAGACTGCCAGCCTGTCATTCACCCTGAGAGTGATGCCCAGAGTATTTTGGGTGTCTTACACTTCATTCAGCTCTAGCTGAACAGGACTTTTTGTGTGACTGGTTTAGATCAGGTGCAGGTGCCCATGGTCCCACCATGTGTTCCATCAACAGCTGAGCCGCTGGCAGCGAGGGCTGTCAAATGGGACCTGATTGTTCAGAAGTGCAAAGCTCAGGGAATGGCAGGTGTGCCAAGTCCATGACTGCAGGGAATAATGTGCAGCAGGAGGAGGGAGGGCCATCCCAATTTCCCACGCTGTTGGTGCTGTAGTTGGGAGGCTGCCTCACAGCAGAGCCATCTTTCTGTCGTTTTTCCCATCAATTGTCTGTCACATCTGCCAATCTAATGATGACCAGCTTAGGTTGACCCTGATTCTGAGGCTTATTAACACCCTTTTGCTGTCAGGCTCGGTGATAGATGGCACATCAGCCCTTGTTTTATTTCATGTAGTGTTCCTGTCAGCCACCCATTACCCCACCCCAGCTCACATCAGTTTCCTGTTTCCAGCTCACCCTGGCAGAACAGACTCATCTCTGCAGTATCTTTGTGAGCTGGGGAGGATGGGGTGAGGGGTTCCTTCATGCCAGCAGCACTTAGGCTTTTGCAGGATGGATGAGGCAGTGCCCCATTGTGCTGCCCTGAAAGGGGTGGTCCAAGCCCCCATGAACCAGCTCAGTCATCCCTGCTGAAAACTTCACTTGTTCCAACTGGGTTGATTTTCTGCCTCTTCAGTGACCTGGACTGCAGGTGAGCAAGGGAAGCAAAAAGGAGCTGATCTCCCTGGCAACCAGTGGTGACAGTGGTGCTGAGCTGGGTGATAGACCTTGGCTCTGGCTTTCAGCCCTCTGCAGAGCTCCTGCTTGTCCCACTGCCTCATGCCAGGGACTGGAGCAGGACAGGGGGCTTGCAGGACAGGCAAGGAAGGCATTGAGACTCCCCCTTCACACATCTTGTGCTCCCTCTTGGAGGCCATAGCCCTGCCTGGAGGGCCTTACTGCTCCTGCAATCCCAGACCAAGGGCAGGGATGTCCTTCACGCTCTCATACTGCATCTCATCTCCTGGTTGCAGGGTGCCAAGAAGCTCTGTCCTCAGTGTAACACCATCACGTCTCCTGGAGACCTTCGACGCATCTACTTATGAAGGACCCAGCAGGAGGGCGGGACCCAGCTACTCGGCTCAGCTCATCACGCCCAGGGGGAGAAGAACGACCACAACAAAAAAAAGACGTTTTAAAATTTAAAGAAAAAACAAACCAGAGACTCCAGACATGGACTCGAGGATACAGGAGCAGTGGGGAGCCTCGGCTGCCAGGTCCCGCAGTTTGAGACCTTCAGCATCTGCAGCAGGCAAAACCAAATCCTTTGTTGTGAAGCCCCCTTTTTTAACACCAGTGTTCCCCATCACCCGTTCCCTGGAGCTGGCTTTGCATTGCGGATGGCTCGTGAGCCCTCGTTTGGACTGTGTTGTTGACCACTCTGCCCCCAGGAGACTGGGGAAGGGACCCTTGGCAGAAAGATGTTAAATAACCTGTAACTTGTGTTTCTTGATCAGTTTTTTGTTTTGTTTTTATTTGTTTTGGTTTGATTTTTTTTTGTTTGGTTCTGTTTTGGTTTTTTGTGGTGTTCTAGTGATGACTAAAAGGTTTAAAGAAAAAAAAAATACACCCAGGCAGAAATGAAGCACATGTAATATAGATTATATATGTTTACAATGTTGTGTATAAATGGGATAGACTCAAACATTACATACTAATAAGTTTCCCTTTCTTTTCTTTGGGTTGTATTTTTTTTAAAGAAAAAAAATGAGCAGAGAACATTAAACCCATATTTTTCTTGGTTCAGCAAAGTTTTGGCATTAAAGTCATTAGTTTAAAAAAAGTATATATATACATATATATAATATAAATGGTTTAATGTTCTGTGGTGTATATTTCCTCATTCAGATATGAAGTTAACAGCTTTTAGTAATGGCTGTAGCATTGCCCATAACTTACAGAACTTATGGGGAGTAGAGGAGGTGGATTTTTGTCATTAGTTGTAGCTAATGGGGCTATTTATAATAGAATCGTTATCCCCGGAAAGACACAGCTTTTAACTCCTCACCGGAGAGCCAGGCAGGACAGGGGGAATCTGGCTCAGCCCCCTTTATCTTTCCCAGCTGGGGAAGGGGCAGATGGTGAGGAGCTGGAAAGAGGGAGTCTGTCAGAGCACTGCCCTCTCCCCCAGCTGGGAGTGCCTGCTCGGGGGTCCGACGGATACCTGTGCTCCTCCAGGCCACAGCCCCTTCCCCTGCCCTGCCTGGCTTTGCTTTCCTCCTCTGGGCAGCATTTCCTGGCTGAGGATGCCTGGGCTGCTCAGGATGGTGCTGAGGCAGGACAGTGGAGATGGCAGGGGATGGGATGGTCCTGCTTGCGGCTTTGCTCAGAGATACTCAGCCAGTTCCCTTGCAGGGCTGCCTGGCAGAGCCCTGCAAGCCCTGCAGAGCCAGCCCTGCCCTGCTCTCGCTTCCCCCAGCTCCCACTCTCCTGCAGCCTGCATTTTTCCTAAGAGGTTTTGGCACTAGGGCAGAGCCAAGCTAGCCCTGTCTCGTTCCCACTGCCACTCCCAGGGTCCAGGTGAGACACTCTCAGCTGGACCCAGAGGTCCCCCACAGCCCCAGCTTCTTCCATTCAGTTCCTCATGCTTGTCCCTGTCTCCCGTATCCTCAGCCTTAACCAAAGCTGCCATCTGGCCTGGTTTTTTGTTATTCTTTCTTTTATTGTCAAGATCCAAGAAACAGATACTGACCCATTTCCCAAGGCCTTGGGACTTCTCCCAGCCGCACACTGTGCATTGCTGCCATGGCTCCCTGGGCAGTTGTGGCGTGCCAGCTCCCTATAGCCAGAAGACAGGGAGATGGGAAAGCTCATCTGCCCCACTCCTTTCCAAGCAGATCCCACCTGGCAGCACAACATAGCTGGGGCATCCTAAGAGAGTCTGGAAACAGCAGTGGATGAGAGGTTTGGAGCTGGGACCCCAGCGCTGCTGAGCTGAGCTGCTGGGGTGTTTCTAGAGAGGGAAGGGCTGGGTAAGCAGGATGTGTCAGGTGAGTGACAGTCCCACTGCTGCTTCCCTAACCTGAGATCTTTTGCAGAAAACAGCTACAGCCTTGACATCTCCTGACTGATTTCAGAAGGATCCCACTCCCCCCCAAAAAACCCCAAATGAAATTGAATGAGTTGTTATTTCACAAACATCTCATCAAAAGGTTACAGTTCCTAACTGGGAGTTTCCCTTGTGTCCAAGCTCATAGCTGTGTGTGGCCGCTGAGACCAGAGAGCTGCAAACTCCACTGCTCTGTGCCAGCAGAGCTCCGGGGACCAGAGGAAGCCGAGGCACGCCAGAGGGTCGCACCTTCACAGGGAGACTGCAGGCAGGGGCTGTCACTGTGGGGTAACCCTGCAGCCAGCAGCACAAGGCAGAGGAAGGGCAGGCATGTACAGCTCAAGCTGGATCTGTAAAGGGAGAAAAACTTGCAGGGCACATGGCTCAGCTGGGAGTGGGCTGGTGCTGAGGTCTCGGAGAGGGTGCAGCCACGTGGGTGTGAGAGGCAGCCAGGAAGGGCAAGAGAGTAGGACACTCCTACCTAGCCCTTCCTTGGAAATAGCCTGGCTCCCTCCCAGGGCCTTTCTGGCAGGTGTTGTGGACCAGCCATGTGCTTTATGTACGTATGTGTAAAACCATATGTAACTAGTCATTGGTTCTTTGCTTTGGGGTTTATTTATGGTTTGGTTTTTTTTTTTTTTTTGTTTAAACTGTAAAGCCATCCCCTGTTTTCAAGGGGGAAGCTGTAGGGGGAAGGCTGGGGAGAGAGGCATCCCAGTTTGTAACAGGCATCTGCCACTTCCCCTCTTCTGTAACGAGTTTAAATGATTTAAAAAAGAAAAAAAAAAAAAGTGAAATATCAGAGTTACCTATCTTTGCCCAAAGAATCCCAGTTGCACAAAGCGATATTCCGGTGTGTCAATGATTGTGTGTCAGTGTATACTATACAAAGAGGTACTTGTCACTCCCGTTTGTAAACTACATTTGACATTAATTAAACAAGTATAAATCTTCTCGGGTGCTTTCTGCTTCTCTGTGTTTCCCTTTGCAGGCAAGAGGCAGCAGATACACCCCCACATGCTGCAGCTCCTGGATGTGAGTAATGTCCCAGCGGGGAGTCCTGGTCCTGTTTGGGATGCAGGGACAGATGCAGGGGGAGGCTGGGACATGCGCCAGACCCCACCATGGGCGGGTTCCCCCAACTGGTCCCCCCCATAGAGCCAGGAGGGCAGGGTGAAGGGCACCCCTCAGGGGACACCCCCATAATGAAGTCTCATCGGCCGCGTTAGCTGGGGGCAGGAGATGCCCAGCCCCAACAGATCTATACATCCTGCATTAGGGGCCTCCAGAGCAGTGTAGGGTTACCCCGACACAGGGACTGGGAGGCTGCTGGGGCAGGGGCGCAGAGGTCGGGTTCCCCCCGGCACGCGGCTGGCGCCGATGCTTTTGGTTTACAAACATTTTGCAGATGGGTCAATGGGCTGTTTTCAAACCCCTCCCCATGGCTGTGTCCCCCAGGGATGGGGTGCTGGGGGTCCCCAGGCTGGTGGGAGGAGGCAGTAAGGATGTCAGGGACCTCTTTCCATCTGCTGGGAAGGATTGGGAAAGGGTGGAACTCGGCCACTTTTTTGGCTGGCGAGGAGCAGCGAAGCGTCTCAGCCACTCACGCATCCACCTCCAGCCCAAAGGAGGCCTGAGGCCAGGGTGAGGGGCAGAAACCCTCCCTCCCTACCTACCCCACAGCAGGCTGCTAATATTTTATTTAAAATATCTTTAGGAAGCGGAGGACCATGATGTATCGGATATATTGAGAAAATGCTAATGTGTAATAGCGTGTGTCAGGGGCCTCGTTCATCACCCCGCGCCACCTTCTGGGGGATCCATATCTAATTAACAGTAATGAATGAGGGAGCCCACCTAATGACAGCCCGCCAGTTTGTTATGGAAATGAGGCAATCCCATTAGGCAAAACACTTAATTAAACAAACTGCTCCGAGTGTAGTCCAGTGCAGGATGGGCACAGGCCCTTTAGGAAACAGGGGGGGCCTGGTACCCAGCCCTCTACATGCCAAGTTGGGGGCATAGAGGCTGATGCAGCCTCTAGAGCTGGGTGCCCACGGTCAACTCCAGCAGCAGGGGGCTGGGGAAGCTGAGAGGGATCTACTTGGGGGGCTCCCAGCTGGGGAGGTGCAGCCAGGCAATTCACATCCCCCTCTCGTTGCTCCTTCAATGGGCTCAGAGGCAGCAGAGGCCAAACACAGATTTCCAATCAAACGTGTGTACTTGGCTCCTGCTCTATTGACACTGAAGCAAGAAGGGCTCAAGGTTAATTCCTTATCAATACCCTATTGTCAGCTCATCCATCACTCCACGGGGGCAGGAGCTGCCCAAGCTCTCCCTGCCCCAGCCCCCATAGGTTTGGGAGGGTGACTGAAGGATGCCGTGCCCATCTCTGTCCATCCCAGCTGTGCCCACATAGCCTGTCTCTGATGGTGCTGGGATTCACTTGCAGCCATATGAGGATTCAGAAATGAGAGGATGGGGGGTCAAGTCCAAAGGGAAGACAATGGAGGGATGCCCATGCCCCAGGCTGGGTGAAGGAGCTGTGCAGGTGTGCTGGACAAGGGGGCATTAGGAAATGAATCAGGTGGTGGCTGTGGGCTGTCCTGTTTCCTAATTGTGTCCTAAGCCCCCAGCCCTTTGTGCTAGGGTGTCCTGCCAGCCTTTTCAGAAGAGCAGCACTCAGCTCAGCCCCTCTCCCAGGGTTTGGGGACTACAGGGAATGCAAGGGAGCTCCAGAGTCCCGATACGTGGAGCTTCCAGAAGTTGGGCCATGATCTGCTTGATCACACTATTACACAGATTCACTTAAAAAACAGATAGCTTTCCCTGGGTGATGGAGAGGGAAGTGCTGTGACCTGATCTGCTGAGGTAACGAGGGCAGGAAAGCTACTCCCGCTGTTAGACTTTTGGTTTTAACAATCAGTTAAAGCTGAGGAATGGGATCTAGTACAAATTCCAGAGGCAGGCTCCCCTAGGGAGCGATGCTGTTCTGTATTAACTCAGTCTCTAGTTCTTGTCATCGCTGTTAGTTCTTGTCATCGCTGTTAGTTCTTGCTGGTCTTTTTCCTTGCCCCAAGAGGAGACCTTTTGCAGGAGACGCTCTCAGGCACTGCGAAGCACTGGGCTGAGCCGTGTTCTTGTGGTCTTTGCTAGGATCTGCCCAGCTGTCTCCTAGACTAGAAATCTCTCCATGCGGGAAAGAGGGGTCCTGCTGCCACCTCGTGGAGCTGTTCCCGCCCAGCACGGAGCTCCGCGGGGTCTGCACAGCCGCCCTCCGCCAGCTCCTCAATGTCACCTCCACAGGCAGTGGAGACCAGCCTCCCTCCTTCACTTTTTGGGATGGAGCACGGGCTTGGATTGCTTGGTTCCATCCCGTCCACTCCCACTTTCCCATCAATGGCAGAGCTCCACACGTATGCCTGCAGCATCCCAACATCCATGAGAATGGCTCTTCAGCCCACACACCTTTAAAATACCTTTATGAGGTGTGGGCACAGGTCAGTATCCACCCAGGAGCCTAATTTGAATTACTCGTGCTTCAAGATGTTCCCCCAGCTCCAAAACCTGAAGCCTGCCTGGCTGGATCCTGCCCCTGGCCTGCCCAGTTCCCCACCACGGCCTCCCCCAGTGCCACAGGGAGCTCTGGCTGCACAGACACCCTCCCAGCCCTGTCAGGAGCAGCTGAGTGCCCTCCAGCCCAGCCACATGGGCCACCCTGACCACTAAATGGCTTTTTTTGTTTTTCAAAACCATCCTGTAACATCACTACCTGAGGAGAGAAGGCAGCACAGGGGAGCAAGCCAGGAGTCAGTTCCCTCACAGGAAACACTCAAATGGATTTTCTGACTAAGGGAAAGTTAATTTTGCTTTACCACGAATGCGAGCAGCCTCCTCTCCCACCACTGCTGCTGTTCCATCCACACTATTTCAGTCTGCACATGAGGGCTGGACTGCAGGAAAACAAGCTCTGGGCCACATCCCACTCCCTACCTTCAAGGCAAGCCCAGGGATGCTGCATTTTTTCCTCCCAATGAACAGATCTGCAGTGCCCCTCCTCCCCGTAGCTCATCTCAGAGATTTACCTGGATTTGCCAAGATACCACAACCTTTGGGCTTTCAGTGTTCAGGCTGAAGCTCTTTAGGAGCACCGGCTGCGCCAAACCGTGACAGTTTAGCAAGGATTAAGGGTCTGAGGCAGGGTTTCTGTAAATCCAGTAGTGCTTGGATCAGTTCTCAGCCATGTGCCTTCGGGCTCCAAGTTATTAACCTTCTGTTTCAAATCAGCCACAGGAATACAGAGGGCAGGAAGGTGGTGCACACGCAGTACAGGCAAGCAGAGGCCAGCATATCACACAGTGCTCACAATCAGAATTAAAACCTGCTAGGACTCAGAAAACAAAACACACTCACAAGACTGGTGCTGTAAATCACTGGCTTGCCTGAGATCATCCTGCTCTCAGACAGCTGTGTACACAAATCACCTCCGAATTTCAAGTCACTTTTGCAGCAATGGAAATGCCTGTGAGTACATTCCTGTTTGCAAAGCTCAGGACACCTCTGACTGCAGAGCTCCCGCAGGCAGCACCCACTCCCTGCCTGCCGCTCTGGAAAGTGGGGAAGTAAGGCTGAGCTGGGGAAGTGGCAACACCGCGGTGGGGAGGTGAAAGTGGGGAAGGAAGGTGCAGTTGACATGTGAGGCTCTTCCCAGAGGAAGCTTCACCATCCTGTCAGGCAGGAGCAGAGGGTTTAGTTCCAGCTCCTGCCAGCCATGTTCTGCAACAGCCAGTGTCTTTAAAAAGGAGAAGTTCAACACCCACAGCAATAAACAGGAACAGCAGATTCGCAGGAACAACTGTATTAATTCAGAGGTGTACATTATGGAGTATTTAACTGATCTGTAAATACTGAACCTGTAGAAACCAGCATGAGGGCAAGTGCTGGTTAAATAGCCTTTATCACCTCTGTTCCCCAAGAGTGTTCACAGTGCCACAAGCAGGCTGGATGCTGAGAGGCCCCAGCCCAGATCTCTGAAAAGGCAGATGAACACATCACAGCTCAGGAGTTACAGCACTGACAGCACAAACCAAGGGCCTGCTTTAAAAAGCTGGGAGATCTCTGATGGGCTTTCTGGAGATAGGGGACCATGCCTGGATTTTACAGGTCCAAACCCTAGAAACAAGAATTTCTCTATGAAAAGGGGAAGGCTGAAGGCTCTTACCACAGGGTAGCCCGCAACATCCCATTGTCACAGAGCTGGAATTGGGATCACACCTACAGAAGACTGGATCCCGAACAACAAGGTCTCCTGTGCCCTGGAGACAGTTTTCACATTTAAAAAATCAAAGACAAACCAGGTCATCAGGCCCTTTTCAGTTAATTCTCACTTATCCCATATACAGCCCAACTCTGCCTCTAAAACCATGCCCATCAGGGTGTTACTCTGCTGTAAATGAGCGTTGTCACAATAGTCTGCTACAAAGAGCTGTGTGGTCACCACTGCCACTCACCCTGTGCGGTGTTACAGTTCTTGTTTAAAACATCCAAAATATTTTAGTGCTTCCCAAGGACATCCCCCTCTGCATTTCATTCCAGAACAGCAAGAGTTTTGTAATTGTGGATGACAGCACCCCAAGGGTGGGTAAGACCAGCACAGCCACCCACTGGCAGAACCTCTTGCAAAACTCCTCCTTGCTTTTTAAATGCCTACCTCTCTAGGGCAGTTCCTTGTTCAAGCAGGCCCATGTCACAGCCCTGCAGAGCTTCTTCCTGGCAATTTAAAGTTGGCTAAACCAGTTCACCATGTTATTAATTAGCTCGCTATGCTGTAACATAGCATAAACATAGCAGCAGGCTCTCCTCTGTCTTTATCCCCACTTCTCTCCCAAATAAACAATAAAACCTAAACCCAAACATGGATGAAGTACAGTGCAATGAGCTAGTTTTTCACTAGGTGGAAGGAATTAATTTTTTGTACATGTTGCATGGACTGCAAAGACTGATCATTTGAAGAGTGCATTATGGACAAAAACATATTTCATGGTCATTTGTAGGCTGGAGGTGATTTAAGAAATACCCAGTATAACGCATAGCTCCAAGAGACAGTTTCACTTTCTTCTGCAATTCCACCTTTCTGTTTCTGAGGTCTTGCACAGCTGTAATCCAAAAGTTTCCCTGAATATCCAGATGCAAAATATAGGCTGTTCAAAGAAATACAATAACAAATAGGTAGCTCTCCAAGATAGCAAACTACTCAGTAGAACACACAAAACACTAGAAGGAAGAGAAACAAAACACTAGACACATTCAAAAATGTTTGCTTAAACCTCTGGGTTGAAGAACACAAAAGTTACCACAAACATTTGAGCTCCCACCAAGGATCAGAGAGCTTTGACTGTTTTATCTCAGCTATTTAATGGAACCAGATGACAGTCTGGTCATACTGCCCTACACACACCTTTTCATGGTCTCATACTTGGTTTCAGGGCCTGATCTCCAGCAAGGAGAGTACAACAAGAGCTGGAATGCACTAAGAAAAGCAAAAAGCCCTGCAGACTTGGCTCTGTTTGCTCACTGCAAGATAAAAGAAATGGCAGAGAGAAAAAAAAAACAACAAAGACATGGAAGAGCTGTATTGTAAAATTAGTACAAGCAACAGAACGTGTACATTGGACATTAAGGACAAGAAGACAACAAAGAAAGCAGAGAACAATAAAAGACAGGAAGAAACAAATAATACTCAGTGTGAGACTCTGGTCTGTGACACCTTGGTAAAGCACATCAGCATGAACCATGAGAGCATTTCACCTTCAGGACTTTAAATTAATCCATATCTACTTTCTGCTGTAACGTGGCTGGTCCAAAGGCCAGGCTGGAGGCTTTCAGACTTGTAGAGAGTAGGGGAAAAACAAAACAAACAAGAAACCTCTACTTTCCTTGCTTCAAAGACACAAAAGCAAAAGGGGTGACATTTCCCATAGCAGCTGAGCAAGCAGAGGCAAACACTGAAGGTTGTTACAGCACTAAGGAGCTGAGTCCCCAACACAGTCAGACAGGAAAGTCGTGCAGAGGCTGCAGTAATAGGTGGGGTACGCCCGCATGTGGCTGACGTGAGCTGAATCTGAGAAGTCCACAGCTTTCACAGGAACACCGAGCTGCTGCCGGGCATTGGCCATGAGCTGAACCTCGCTGGCCTGGATGATGAGATCGGCCTGGGAGTAGAGGTAGAGCTCGGGCCAGCGCGAGGGCGCTTTCAGCAGGGCATCATAATGGCTCTCGTGGATGAAGCGGGTCAGGGGATACAGCAGGATTCGCAGCACAACAGCCATGCTGGCAAAAGTGAGAAGCAGGAAATACCTGAGCAGCACGTTCATGGAGACCAAGACAGTTGCCAGGGCACGAAGGCCTCCTCGCAAGTTTCTTCTGCCAGGGGCGCTATCGAAAATGGTGCCAGCTACTCTGAGGTTCTTTAGCGGCTTGTGGGTGTGCAGCGCCTCGATGATGTAACGATACAGCATGGCACCACCATTGCTGAAAACATGGAAAAGAACCGGTCTGTTTTCAACACTGTAGTCAAAGAGCAGCTCCAGGAGTTGCCTGGCTGGGGTCTGCAGGGATCTGATGCCAAAGGTCTCAGAGAAGAATATCATCCTCCATGGAGCCGTGTAACGGATGACTGTGCACCCCTAAGAACAACAGAAAGAGGTCCCACACACATTTAAGCTGTGCTGCAAATTACAGCAGCAGTACAAAAAACATGAAAATTTGGGACAGGTTTCCAACAGAAACCACAGGGCCAGAAGAAAGTCTTTAGTGTCAGCAGCAAGGCACTGACACAAATACAGATTGCATTAATCGTAATAGCACACAGTATTATGAAAAGGCCTCTGCAGTGGCAGAGGCCTGGCTTTGGTCATGTCTAAGATCCTTTCAAATCTTGTGCTAACTGGCACAACCCCTGAGGACATTGCCACCCATTTTTATGGGTGCTAATCCTCACCCAGGAGAAGAAAACCATCTCCCTGATTCACAGACCTTCAGTATCAGCTGTTTTGATAAGAGGAGCCTGCTCTGGTACATATCCAGCTCATCACACTGAAGCAAATTTAAGAAGAAAGAGGAACTTCCTCCTCTCCTTGGGTGAATTTGTTCACAGCTGTCTCTAAGACTCACCATCAACCAACACTGACATGAGTTTTGTAGACCTTCCTGAAACACTCCAGCTGTGCAAAGAAAGAGCTCTGGCTCAAGGACTCAGAACTCCTGCGCAACTGCCTTCACACTTAAGTCCTTACATCCAGGTATAGATTTGGAAACCGGATCTTGGAGGAGTTTCAAAATAGAGCAGATGGAACTACATTTATAAATGTTTTAGACCATTTCTATCACCTGAGCTCACTGACATTACACACGTACAAGCACAAAGCAAAGTCACCAAAAAAACGCCCCCAGAGCTCCCTAAACAGTGAACGAGAAAGAAGAGGATACCAAATTCTCAAATCAAAGCCTACTCTACCATCTTGCCATGGTTACAGCCACTTTCTCTTAGTGAGCTAAGAAAACCCACCCTCTCCTTCCCCATTTCTATGATCTTTGTGAGAGAAAAGTATTTTCCAAGAAGTTGTCATGCTGCCCTGTAACATGCTCCTCATCCGCTCAGCAGCATCTTAAAGCCACTTAACAACTAATTCTTCACTAGATCAACCCAATTAATGACTCCTGCACTGGATTACACATTAACAATAGACTTGTTAATGTACAAACTTTACCACCTATAGTTGGAACAGATTTGGATAAATACAAGATTCCTTGTATGCTGACCAAGAAAAAAAAATCTACTGTTTCACTGGGTTGCCATGCTACAAGCTGGAGTTATTCCAGTAAAATACAGTATTAGAAAGGAAAACATCATAACTTAGGGAACTGGCAGTAGGACAGATCTCTCTAGTTCAAACAGTGGGTAGCTATGACTATCACAGGATGCCTGCTTCACAGACAGGATAAAATTAATTTGGCTTAGAAAATTTAGATGAATCATTTTCACAGGAAGGAAGAGCCAAAGCCACGACAGATGCTGATGTGTTCTGTCAGTTCCCACCCCAGCCTCACTGCATCTGTGCTGTGGCCTAACAGCAAGCAGTAAACACAGAATCTTTCCCTGCATGTTTACCTGTTTGGAAAACTAACACAGTTCACGTCATTCCTGAATAATCTCACAAATTTATAAGCCAAAAAATACTTCAGTGAGTCACACAGCAGCTGAAAGTTTCTCCAAGGAAATATTTCTGTCTTAGCTGCACACACAAAGGTGACATCAGCAGCTGTTAGATAACACTGCCCGGGCAGTAAGAGACAAGGAGCTTTCAATGACAGGAGAACTCTCACTCACTCTCCATGGGTGAGACTGAGAGAGGCTTCAGAGAGACTTTACCAACGTGCAAAAATAAGGCAGTTTCACAGTATGATAGTGTCATGAAAATACAGACAGGCTACTCACCTTCTGGCTGTAGATTGCACTGTATTTGGCCAGGTATTTGTCCTGGCAGCCGGCCCAGCCTAGGAGGATCACCACAGGCTGGCCCTCGGCAGGCTCTCTCTCTGTACCGCCTTCTGAAACAAATCACAAGTGTTACAGAACTGCCCTCCAGTCTACCCGAGACAGAACTTACAGCAGATTGTCTGGTTAGTAAAGTTTAAAGGCAATGGTGAAGCAAGCTTGACTTCTCGGTCAGTTACGAGTATTGCCTCACGCCGGTTCCAGTACTCGGGCGTGCTCTGCAGCACAGCTTCAGCCCCTGCAGCTCCCACCGCTCTCCAGTGACGCAAAGCCAGCACCGAACTGATCCCTACGGGGACGAGACCGCGCCTCCCACCGAGACAGCAGCAGCTGCTGCCACTTCAGGGGGGAAAGGGAAGCGTCCTGCCCTGTCCTCCGGGGACTGCCAGACACCTGCTAGAGCACCAATGCCCCACGGCTCTTCCTCCCACACCCCAGCCCGCTGCCCCCTTCTCCGCCCGCAGAGGCTCCCCAGCCCCTGCTGCCACCGGTGTCCCCGGTGCCGCCCGCCTCCGCACCGCGGGCCTGTCCCGGCTCCAGCTCCACCACGGCCGCCTTCAGCCCGTGGGTGCCCATGGCTGCGCTGCGGGCACCGGCCGCCGCTTCCGCCCCCCCGGAAGCTCCGCCCACCTCCCTCCCCGCAGCCAATGGGAAGGGAAAGCGCCCACCGCCTCATCATCCGCCCCGCCCCCTTCCCCCTCCTATTTCCTTAGCAACGCGCCCTTAGCACCGGCCCAGCGCCCCGCCCATTGGTCACCCATTGGGCAGGGGGAGAAAGTCGGGCAGCGATTGGTTCAGCCCCTTGTCAGTCATTGTGCGGGGTAACCGCCCCCTCGGGGCCGGGCGCGGGAGTGGGGGGCTGAGGCGGGCGGGGGCCACAGGGCCGGGATGAGGGGGATTGTAGGGCCTGGNGGGCTGGGAGTCAGGACCTGCGGGTGAGAGAGGGGCCGGCGGGACTGTGGGTTGAGGGGCTGGGGATGTTGGGGTACACTGAGGAAGGTGCACTGTGTGTAGGAGGACTTGAAGTGTGCCGGGAAAGGGTGAAACCTGCCAGGGAACAAGCCTTAAGTTCTGCCTGAGGCCGGGCACAACGCTGATGTTGCAAGATGCAAAGGTAGCAACAAATCACTGCCACTCTGTCCTTCCATGAGTCCAAGGCTATGATTCCCTGGCACCTCACACTCGGTCTGAGGCTAAAGCAGCACCAGTCTGCCTTTTGATCTCAATCTGATGATTTAGCAGTACTCTGGATGTAAAGAGCTGCTGAATTGCCAGAGCCAGTTCCTAAATCATCAGGTTTTTTTCTTGGCAGGAATAAAGCCCTGCCCTGACCCAGCCTTGTTTTGATTATTAGGTCCAGTGGACTAGGTGGCAGCCCAACACTGTTGACACCAGAGTTTGAAGCCAATGACCAGGGGTTACATGCTAATGTACAGTGCTGAGTACATGCTGATTACACTGACAGACGATTCAGGCGAGTCATTTAACTTCCCTGTATGTTCCCATATGTAAAACGGTCATAATAAAAATATTAATGTACATTTTCAGGGTACTTTGCAATGTTGGCTTAAAGACTCCTATGTCAGCAAATGCTGTTATTACAGCAGCCAGAGACAGACACTACTGCATCCTCTGAAGCCATGTCATCATTGTATCAAAGTTCCTTTTTTTTTTTTTTTTTTTTTTCTTATTTTTC
>WBMY01004262.1:67681-93922 GCA_013397315.1 Donacobius atricapilla
ACCTTCTCAGTCCATGTGATATTGGTATCAAATTTCTTTTTTTTTTTTTTTTTTTTTCTTTCCATTGATTCATAGGCAAGCCCTTTGTATCACTAAAATCCTCACGTCCAGAGCCTGGTGCTGGTATTTCTGAGTAGTAGTGGGGGTGGTTACTGCAGCTTTATAATAAAAAAGAGAGCGCATTACACCACCAGCATCTTAAACATAAATATGGAAACGTTAATTTAGAATCAATTTTGGCATGTTTCAGACTGTAAAGTTCTTTTAACTAGATCTCTGTTGAGGACAGAGGAGCACTTTATGGGACTGTAAATTTCATGCAAACAGTCTCTGTGAAATACAGATGTCCCCTACACACGAGCTGTTCTCTCAATATCAATCATATGCCTTGTAAGTAATGTTTCACAAATATTCTGTAAATCACAGGAAAATGCTTGCAATAATGTGAAATATGACTTTCACTTGACTGTTTCAGCAGAGGCTCCTAACAGGCCATTCTCCTGTCAGCACTAACATTTGTTATGGCTAATAACATTTTCAATCACAACTATTTTGGGAAAATGGATTTATTTTAAACCTGCTTCCCTGCAAAGGAGGTCCTGAAAATGTCCTGCCAAGGACACAGATGCCTTACAGAACACAGACCGTTAATTCCCAAACAAAATTTCATCTCACCTTAATTCTCAAGCACTGTTTCTTAGCTAGCTTTTTGAAGACTTTACTTGTTTGTTTTTAGGCACTGAGATACATGTTCACATCTTAGTCATTGTTTTCAGTCTGGTTCAGATAATAGGAGTAGAAAGTTACTTTTCAGCAGGTATTTTGGGGATATTTTGGAACTGATTTGAAATTTTGCTCCAGACACTAGGAGAAAGGGCTTAAGAACTTTGTAGATAGAAAATTGGTAATCTTGATGACTTTTATTACATTGAAAGAAACTTCTTCTTCTGAAACACAAAGATTTTATGTCATTTTAACTCTCTTTCTCAATAAACCACACTCAAATAAAATGTAAAATGGTGCTTTTGTTAGGTAGGAAGCCCAAGAAGTGCATTAGACAAGGTGTGATTTCCTCTCTTATCCTTAGGGATGTCGAAACAGCTTGGTGGAGGACAAGGCCCCTGTGTTAATGCCACTGTTTGTGACCCTATCCCTCTTTCTGCATCTGTGTGTGGGCACAGATCCTGGGGTTTAATGGGCAGGCTCTTGAGACTGGTCAGTGTCCTCCAGCCAAAGGCATGCACAGCTGTGGGATTGCCACACAACTGGAGAGCTTAGTCTTGGGCATTCCATCTAAGTGCACCTTCACATTTGTCCAGCTGCACTAGGGAATATCATACAGAGCCAAAAGTGTGACAAAGACACTTGGAAAAATGAAGATTTTTTTATTTAACAGCTGTGTGAAGAAATAGAAGGAATTGCAGAAAATGGATGTTTCTGGAGCTTCTGTCTTCTTGCTTATAGCTCTTATCATTTTAACTTTTCTTAGATTGTTTAAAAACATGCCAGGAAAATTAGATAGGGAAAAGACAGAGCAAATTTCTGTCATGCTAAAGTGTGCCAAAGCACTTTCCCACTGCCAAGGCCAGGCACATGTTCCTGAGGTGGATGTGGGCCCAGTCCAAATGGTGTCATTCCAATATGTGAGTGAGGGCTGTGCTGCTGTGCTAACAGGCATTTATAGCCCCCTTGACCCTGTCACTCCCCATAAATCCATCCCTATTTCTGCTCTCATTTCACTCTATTTATTCCCTGGCAGGTCAGATATGAGATGCAGTGTTCATATCATGAGGCTAGTGAGAAACAGGGCTGGGGCAATGGATAACATCAAAATGACTTTATTAGCAGAGCAGGGAAGAGAGCTCCTGTGGTGAAACCACCTGCCCAGGAAAATAATCTCAAGTCTGTCAGAGATTCATTGTGCAGCTTCAGACATATCAGGAACTCTCTTTTTGCTGGCTTTCCTATCTATGAAATGAGTATAAGAGAAAATGAGACTAAATGGTTACTAAGTGCTTTAATATTATTTGCCAGTTTTTAAATGTGATTCTAGTGGTAATTCATTAGCATAGTCTTTTTTCACAGACCTTTTTAAAATTCTTTCTCATTTTTCTCTAGGCAGAAGAGATCATGACATCTGTCAAAGAGCGGGAAGCCATTAGACATCATGGTTTTCTTGCAGGAATGGGATAGTGCCCACAAAGTTGCTCAAAGTTGCGTCCTGAACAGCTTCATTAAAAGCAAGGCAGAACCAGAGCTGGAGCTGGAGTTCCAGGGAGCCAGCTTGTTTCTGGCTCACCAACAGTGTGGCTCAGGATGATGCATCTGTTTCCTTGGACAGCTGGAGGTGCTGTGTGGTAGTGAGATGGAGAGGATGGGCAAGTTCTCTACTGAAGATTTGTTTAAAGAATAAGCTTTTGTACAGAGACATCCACATCCAGCCACATTCCGCAGGTTTAAAAAACAACCTGGCTATCAAAAGATGGAACTGAAGGGAAAGCCACGTAACCCGTCTCTCGGGAACCTAAAATTAGTGGTTTTTCTCATGTCTGGATGAGTGTGCTGCCTCTGCCTGCCTGTAACAGGATGGTCCATTCTCTTCTGCAGAGAGAGTATCCAGTTCAAACCTCTAGCCACTGCAGTGAGATGTGAGGTGATGGCTCCCAGGACATGGCATGCTGGCAGAGGCAGATGGGCTCCAAGGCAAGTGAGATTTCTGGCCTTGTTCCCCTTATTCTTGCAGCCTTGCCGCCACAGATACCTTACTGAATTTCTGGAGATCGGAGGTGTCTTGATTCCTCTGGAAATACTGGGGCTGAACCACCTGAAAGAAGAGGACAAAAGAGAGTCTGTAAAGCTGCTGTTGCTTACTGGAGACACTGGCAGGGAGAATAAGGAGCTCATTTGTGAAAGCTGTGGTGCGCAGCATGTCCCTTTGCGCTTTGTCCTGATTCAGGCAAGACCTCTGGCCCCTGGGGCTGCTTGCTGCACTGAACCATTCCCTTCCCTCTGCCTGCTGATGGAAGCTGCTGGCTGGAAGGAGTTCAGAGTCCCAGCTATTGTTGAGCAGTTACATTTCATCCCCTCTCATTTTTTAACAAGCTCACTTTCTTCACAGTCATTTTGGTGCGATATTGCTGCCTTGCTGGTTGTGATTCCTCCTGTTAAAACCACAACACAGTTTCCACCCTTACCTGCAGCATTCACCTACTGCAAAATTTCCCAGAGTTCGTCTCTGGGGTGAGAGAGTTTTGTAGCTTGTATCTTTTAAAAGCATTACAAATTTTTTTTCCTGTTTTTCTTCCTGGGTAGTGGAAGCCAAACCCTGTTAGTTCTGTAGTTCAGAGGACACTTTTAGAGGCCATGGGGTGATACATGCTGTCACAGCTTCCCCCAGAAGAGACAAAGCAGCAGGCTCAGTAGTGGCATCTGTAGCAACTCTGCGTATGTCAGTGCCAGACTCTTTTCTGTAAATGCCTGCAGAAGGGCCTTCCATGGCCACTTACTCCAGCTGAGAATTTTGCTAACTGGTTTTCTAGTTGTGGCTCCTGACAAGGGCAGAGAAATTTTGTCCAGGCTGTTTGAGCCACACTTCAAGTGGGACATGGTTCTCTCAGAGTGACAGTGAAACAGCTGAGACAGCTGATCCAGGCTCATCGAGGCACACAAGTTGGCATCTCTTTCTCTGCACAAGGGTGCAAACCCTGACCAAGTTCTTACACGCCTCCAACTCAGCACAAGGTCAAAAAGACTCACAAGTTCTGCTGGACTCTTCCGGCCACAGCAATCCCAAGTACCAGAGCCAAGATTGCCAAGATCTCAAAGCTGAGCTGTTGTGCCCCATCACGGGGCTCTGCAGACACTCGGGGTCAAGCAGGTGAGGAGAGGGCCTTGCTGGGGGCAATGGGCAGTGTTACTGCCTGTGTCCATCTCTCCTCAGGCAGGAGCTGTGCCTGTCTCCTTGGTATTGTGGCTATACTGGGAAGCCCTACTGCCTGGAAGAGAACAGCCTGGAGAACTGTATGAAGACTGTCCCTGTCACGCTGCCCTTCTCCCCCAGGACACGATGGGAGATGCGCCCTGTGTGCTCAGGGAGCCCATGCTGGGTGTGCTGTGCTCAGTACCTGGAAGTCCGGTACAAAGGTAGGATCTGCCTACCCACACGGGGTGGTGTGGGGCTAGCCTGGGCAAGTGTGCCGGGGGGCGAGGAGCAGGCACGGGAGGTCTAGGTCGGGCGTCCCTGGGGCGCCGATGCCGCCAGGCTGCGAGCGGTACGGGGCCGGGCGGGGCCGGGCGCCTTCACAGCGTTCAGGGCGATTTGCATACCCAGGGTGCACCGCGCGGGGCCGGTGCCGCAGACACGGCGCCGTTCGGGCCGCCACCCCCGGGACCGCTGGTCCGGTGTGGGCCCGGTGCCGTCCGCCGCCGGGGGAACGGGACGGGGCAGCGCAGGGTCGAACCTCGGGACCCAGGGCCTCGCTGTATCCTAGGGAGGGTCGGCCATCGATGGGTAGCTGCTGAGGGCTGTCTTAAATCATACTCTGGTTTCTCTTCAGATCGTATAAATCTTTCGCCTTTTACTAAAGATTTCCGTGGAGAGGAACAGGCACGAGTGTCGAGAAATTTTTTGAGGCTCCACTTCGGTGGAGCTATCCCTATCATGGTTAAAAACAGACTATGCTAATATACCGCAAAGAATGTACAGGGTCTGTGAAGTTTAAAGCAATCAGCGTTCATGCGGTGGTCTCTGCCCGGAGCTGCAACCTGCGGTACTCCCGGTAGTTGTGACTCTGCGTTTAAGGGTTCCTCCGCAGCGCCCGTTCCCCGCCGTGGCGGCCGCCTCACTCCCCTGTGTGGTCGGAAGGTACGCGTGACGGGGCGGGGCTCGGACAAGCCCTCCTCCCGCTCCGGGCCGTGCGGCGGAGCAGCTGCGTGCCGCCGGTCCGGACTCCGGAGGAAGCGGCGGCCGGAGACCTGCCCGGCAGCCCCGGGCACTGCAGCCCCGCACAGGGATATAGGGGTGGTGTTGGCGCCCGCCCGGAGCTCAACAGCCTGCGTCGGACCCCTACCGCAAGTCCCCTCGCTGTCGAGCTCCGGTCCGTGGCGGCGGCGTATGGTGGCCTTTCTCGGAGCCGACTTTTTGCCTCTGCGCGGTGCTGCCTGTGACGAGGCGACGATGCGACCAGACCCGAGCGCCGCGGGGTCTTTGTCCACTCCCGCTCGCTTTGTCCCCGGCTGCCCCGCTCCGCTCCCTCCGGCCCGGCAGGAGGGCAGGAAGCACCGGGCTTGGCGGGCTTGGCCGCCTCCTCCGCTTGGTGTGATCAGCATACCCGGGATGGAGCGCAGGCAGCGCCGGGAGGGCCCCGCCGTGCACTGCCGCTGCGGGCCAGCGTGGCCCTGGGCTCGGCCCAGCCGGGCTGCGGTACCGGCGAGGGGCTAGTGCCGAGCCGAGGGAGGCGCCGGAAGGAACTGAGTGAGGGTTGCCGTGTCCTACGGGGCAGCAGCGGGGAGTGGGCGTATGTGCGGGGCTAAGTAGGGCCTTACTCTGGTTTCTCTTCAGATGGTATAAATCCTTCGCCTTTTACTAAAGATTTCCGTAGAGAGGAACAAGTACGAGTCGTAAGAATTTTTTTGTGGCCCCATTACGGTGGAGCTAACCATTCATGGTTAAAGAGCGAATGCTGACGTTCTTCGGGGTGGGTTGTTGGCAATGGATGGCGGCAGTGGGAAATAGCAGCGCTCCCCTCGCAGTTCGGGTCGTGGGAATGACGGGCCCGCTGCGGCACCGATGTCAGCAACCCCAGCCTGCCCCGCCCATCCGCGCCGGCTCCGCCTATCGTTACCGGGCTGATTTGCATACCCAGGGTGCTCCGCGGCCGCGGAGGTGCCCGGCGTTGCGGCCGCTGCCCCGCCCGGCCCTACGGGCTGCCCGGTGTGAGTGCGTCCCGCGGGGCCGGGCCGGCGGGGATCGGAGCCGGGAGCGGCGGCTGGGGAAGGGTCGCCCTCACCTCCAGGAGTGGAGCAGACAGTGGCTATGTCGGGAGGGGAGGGGGGGTTCATACTCTGTTTTCTCTTCAAATCGTATAAATCTTTCGCCTTTTACTAAAGATTTCCGTGGAGAGGAACAGGCACGAGTGTCGAGAAATTTTTTGAGGCTCCATTTCGGTGGAGCTACATTTTTGTCGGTTAAAAATAGAGCTCAAAAGTGTTGTGATTGATTTGGGGTGGGTCGAATATTCGATACGTGTTATTATTTGTTGCATATAGGCGCTTTTAATGGACTAGTGAAGGTACAAATGCTGGCCTGGGCTCTCGGGTGACCTTCCGACATCACCCGTAGGGCTCAGCCGTCACCTTGACAGGTAGAGGAGGAGCAAGGGGCCGTCCCCTGAGGCAACTGGTGCCGCAGCAAGGGCTGCCCGGGTCTAGGCTGTATTTGGCTACAGCACTAATGCTACTCTGCAGGCCTCCAGAGATGTGTTGAGGGCTGCTGCGTGACGGTGGTGAACAATTCCAGTGCTGGGTGTTTCCTGTCCCAGCTCTGCAGTGCAGGCCACAGTAGCCCAGGCTGCATGATGTGCATAGATCATTATATATACCCACAGTGTTTCCTGAAAAAATACATCCATCCTTCTTTCATGCTAGCAGCGTAACTCCACCTCTAACCTCTAAGAAGTGTCTCAAAGCATCATTCTCTCCTTCCTAATGGTCCACACACACACAGAACCCCACCTTGGCTGAGAGAATATGTTTAACAGGCAGCTGCCACAAAAGCCACTGGAGCAGAATCTACAGGACCATTAAAAGAACCTTATACAAGTGGCAGCCTTTCAGTAAGAAATGGCTGGGACATCTTCCTCCCAGGAAAGATTCACCCATTCACCTCTGCCACTGCTCTGCTGGGTATGCCAGCTCTGTCAAGTCTCCAGCCCTAAGATGGTTAGAGATCAGTGTGTTTGGGAATGAAGCAGAGTCACAGCCTGCAGGTAGAAGTGCTCAGACCCTCCCTGCTACTGTCAATGGAGCTGGCTTGAAGTTTTATTTAGAAGATGTGAAATCTCCATTGGCCTTGTGTCCTGTCACCCTTGATGGCTGGGCCTGGAAGCACCATATATCCTGCACAGGGCTGAAGGGTGCTGCAGTACTCATGGCCACTGTATTCTCCACACGGCTGGGAGGCACAGCCAGCACTGAATCACCCTTTTATAACATCAGTCACCCACTGGAAAACCTAGTGCCTTTGATTGACTGCACAAGCCTTAATGAAAATCAGCCATTTGCACTAAAAGTGGTTTATCCAGTATGAATTTCCTGCATTGTCCACAAGATAGTGCTGTCAGAACACCTTTTCTGCAAAAGCAGATCACAGAAAGTGCTTGGTGAATAGGGAGGCAAACCTGAGGAGTTTTCCAGTGACATCCTCTCAGAAGTAAGGGTGGTGATGTTTGAGACTTGGGGTTTTTATGGTCACACAAGAAACTTCCCAGACTAATATACAGCAGGAAGCTCTTGCTGATCATTAAACAGTTGTTTCTCAGCAAGCTCCAGTGTTAAATAATTGTAAATCCATGCACAGCTGAACATTTCTTGTTTATCTGGGGACTTTTATGTCTGTTGGTGCTACTAGAGCAGGACAGGAACACAGCATTTTCCATTGGGATTGCACCAAGAGACACAGACTCAGGTCACTGTGTGGTTCTTCCCCCATCCAGGGTAGGAGCTGATGGCCTGGAGATCCTACAGCAGATATAGGGGAAAATAAGCAATGTTAGATCCACAGAGGGAAGGTAGTGGGCAATACTTGCACAGGGAAAGGCTGGATAATCCAAGAGTAGTAACACCTGAAGTGGAACAGGATTGTCTTGCTTTTGTCCAGACTTAGTAGGGCATAAAAGCCCTTTTACTCTGGCTGGCCATCTTAGTATGATGCAGGCAGAGCCCAGGTCCAAGTCAGCTTTCACAGTTCAGAAACCCTCAGAGTGCTCAGCCCCACTCTGCTCCCAGAACCTAAACTGTTGAGCACAAAGTGCCCCAGCTGTGGAGGAGGATCATGCCTGGGTTGAAGTATCCCTTCTTTAAGTGCTTGTGACTAAGGTTTGCTTACATCCCTCAAAGATCCCTAACTCTTTTGCTGTCTTTTCCAGGCCAGCCCTGAAACACAGCACACAATTGATCCAGTCCAGGCTGAATAACTGGCCTCCAATATAGTTGGCATTTCCAGACACACAGCAGGGATGCAGTCCACAGATGGCAGGTGCAGAGCTGGGAGGGCCTTGTCACTTAAATTACACCCTTGACTTTCAGAGGGAGAAAGAAGCTGTAAGTAAAGAGGGAGTAGTGGTAGAAGGGTCCCTTTGTGATCTGATGTTTGCATAGCTGCATCCCATGTTGCTGAACCTAGACCTAACACAACTATTTTGTGCTTTTGAAGACAAATGCTGAACTGAGCTGAATAAATAAGAAAGAGCAGACACCATCACATGCCTTACAACTGTTCCTCCGCTAACCTGCTTTTTCCTCAAAGGAAGGAAGGGTCTGCAGGGCAATCTGGACCCAGGCTGCACACAAGGGCCATGGCAGCAGATAGCTACACCTAAGCCAGCTTCCCCCCTGCTAGGGGATCCCAGCAGCATCTCAAAATGAAGAGACAAAACATTTTGAGTGATTTTTATGTAAACATTACAAGTATAAACACTTTGAAAAGAAACTTAATCCAAGAAATCAGCCTCCCTATCGACAACCAGCCAGTCTTTAGGAGCTGTTAAACTTTACAAAAATCAGCAAGAAATATTTTCTGTAGGACAGATAATGAGATCCAAGAACATTTATTTATTCAAATTCTTAAAATACTAGTTTTACAATCACATAGTCCATTTTCTTTCTAGAAAAGCAAAACTTGCAACAGTTTTGCAATGTTTCAAGCACATCTGGAAAAGGTTATGTGTATACATAACCTATAGATGTGTATTTAGTTATCTTAGGGGAGACCACTGTCACTAGGCAAAGGGCTAAATGCCAGCTATCTCAGGCAGAGACTGCAGGGTCTCAGGCCCCATACCCAAGCCTTGCATTGGTTGCATTTTAGCACTTTGCTGAGTACCCTGATACAGGCCATGAAGAAAAAGGCTGCTATGTTCACTGCCCTTGGGCATGTGACCTGCAGACACCCTACCACATTTAAAACAGGAATCACACAAACCACTGACAAACATGCAAGACAAGACAAGTGCATGCAAGATTGCTTGTGAACCAGGTTTAGCTGTAATGACTAAGGCCTCCGCCAGCTTATCTGCTTGCTGGCTTGCTCCTCCAGTTGCATGGCAGTCCCCAGGGCATCCAGTGTTTCTGTAAAGAAAGGTAAGACCAACAGGGTGACTGATCTGGAAGCTGAACTCTCTAGCCCAGCTGTCACTCTCAGCAGACCTCAGAGCTACACAGGACTGGGTGCTCAAACCCCCACAGGTATGCTGGTGTTACTTTCAGGTCTTCGGAAAAGCATTATTGACAGTGCTAGTCAAATGCAGGCTTCTAACATACCTCTGACACTGAGGAAATTTCTTGAGCTGTCCTCTATGAAGTACTTAGCTCTACTCACAAACGTCTCAAGATCATAGTCTGGTTTCTCAGTGATTCCCAAGAGGTAGTCAAGTTCGGTAGTAATTCTCTGTATTTACAAGGATAACAGTGATGAGAAATGGACTTTCTGGAAATTCAATTACTTTCTTCAAATCTGGCAGTCTAATCAACATAGCTGAGCTTCTACAGACCAGGAACAGTCAGTGCTCATTAGCAGCAAGTAGAAGTTACTATTTGGAGGGGAAAGGGAACTGGCAAAAGCACTCGACTGCCCCACTTTAACCAGCTGGGACAGAAAATACAGGAAAAAGTTGGCAGTGAGGAAAAAGTAACACCACTGGTACAGCATCTTGCATTGCTGCCTCCCCAGTAGCACTTGGCTACAAAGCAAGCCGCTACCAACACATAGAAGAAGGTGGCCTGGGCTGGGTTTGCTGCTTCCCCGTACCTGTCTCAGTTCTCTGAGCTGTTCTACAACCTTCTCCTCCCGTTCACTAATTTGAGCCATAACCTCTCGATAGCTGAACATGTGGGGAGAGAGTTCTTCCTCCTCATCCTTGGAAAAATGCAAGAAACAGTCCAAGTAAGAACAGCAAATTGTTCCCAGCTTTGAGTTCTGTTTAGCCCACTGCATACACATACATTGAGTTGAAGACCTGAGCCTTCTGTACTGGTCTCAGCCTCCTCGGTCTCCATCTGACTCTGAGTTTCACTACCTCCATCATGGGGGCTGAGCTCTTTCACTCTGCAAGAAGAAGATTTGTCACTCAAATTCATCTTCCATCAGTTTCTTGGCTACACTATCACAAAGTAGCTACTGCAATCAATTAGTGCTCAGCAAGAAACAATCAGTTTCACTTTAAAAGCTGCACAATCGCCATCCCCAGAACAGGCTTATGTGGGCAGAAACCCCTGAAGACTCTAAGATGGAAAGCCAGGAGATGTTTGTGTTAAGGAACCTTTCCTGTCTGGGCATCCAGGAGCCACTCTGGCAGTTCCACTCACATCAGTTGAGCTGACTCTGAAACCCCTTCACAGCAGGTAGTGCATACACCTTGTACATAGTCCCTTAGGTCTGTGTGTGTGTGCATGTGTGTGATTATGCTACAGCAAATATACTATGAAGGATGCTCTTAGATTCTTAGATATGTTAAGTATTTGTAGGTAACTTAGGCCTGTAAGTGAGCTGCTGTTGTGCTTATAGTAAATTCAATAGACTTTTATGTTAAATTATTTAATTTAGGCTATGCATTAAACACAGTTAAAATCTTTAGGCCTAAACTGCTGGTCAAGTCCAGGGCTATGTTTGACAAGGGTGTCACACAAACCTTGTGACTCAAGGGGAGGGTCTCCCTTAGTCCTTTCCATCCTTACCCTTTCTTTTTCTATCCTTACCCCTTTTTCTATTCCCCAGGCTTCCAGGTAGGTAATTTTAAGTTGATTTTAGTTTTAGATTGATTGATCTTAGTCAATTTTCTTCTCTGTGTGCTTTAACCACCTAGTAAGTAGTAGAGCAAACTTTGCCAACAAACTTTGTCTTTCATTTAACCTTAAACCTGCTTTTGCTGCTACCTTTAACAGCGGTTCTTTGAGTGAGCTAAAACACTCATTTGTGACACACATTCTTAGCACACCCTTAACAGATGGGTCACAAAGTACTACAAAAAGTAAAAGGCATGGAGGTAACGATTCAGGACAGGGTAAACTCCCTACAAGAACCAGGGCAGTCTGAAGTCTAGCATGAGAGGAGATTCCTTTGAGGAAAGGAGATATTAGTCATGGTTTTACATCATCTCTTATTATGTCTCACATGGAACACCCAGGTTAGTTTCATATGACAGCTCTAAGATACTTTGCTCCTAACAACCATCCTCCAGGTTGCCAATACACACAAGAGAACTTGAGGTTCCAAAGGTCAAAGTAAAAGCAGCTAAAACACCTTTTACAATAAGATCAGAATCCCCAGGTCTGAAAGGCCATTACCTGTCAGCGTATCTCAGTGTGTTTAAGGTGTACTCACACGAACTCATGCCTGGAGAAATCATTGCTATCTGAAAACACAAAAGAAAGCTTAGTGACTCCTATCTGACTTTTGCTCATTAATGCTCCTACAGCTCTCAACACACAGATAGGACATTTGAGGACAAAGGGTTGGAGTTGAGACAGCCAAGTCCATTTTTCTTTATGGATTCTGTGGAACATGCCAGCATCCCTGTATCCAACTTTCCAGTGTCTTTGTGTGCACCTGCTGTGCTTCACCATCCACAGAAAGCAAGGCCCTTTGAGAACACACCAAGCTCTTGCAGATTCACTGTATTAAAGAATTCCACAGCCTTGCTTCTACTGGAGCTGGGCATTACTCACCAATTTATCATCTTGCTCACCATGGGCAAGTTTCCATGAGGAAAATGTTTGGGTTTTGGGGGGTTTTGTTTGTTTGTTTTTTCTTTTAACAAGATCTAAAGCTTTCCTACTTAGAAAACTCCCTTGCTGTAGAGGAACATGCAGCTCTTTGGTCGAATTATAGAACCTAAGCATTGTGCTTGACACGTGCATACTCACCATGCATGTCCTTGAGTTTGCTCCTATGAAAGAGTCTCTTAGCACCTGTGTCAGCTTGCTCTCCCGAAAAGGGGTATGAGACTTGTTCTGCCCTAAAGCTCGGATGCACTCCTAAAAAAAAGATAAGTCTTGTGAATGCAGTAGTGGCAGCTCTCTTCAAGCAGCTCTGCAAGCTATCAACCACCAATTGCTGGTAAACCCAGCAGGCTGAAGAATGATCACATGTATTGCTCTAAGTTCTTCATATCTTTAAAATATACTCCAGGTATCTAACTGTCACAGAACAGTAGGTATAGCCATCCTATGTCACAAAACCCCCTCCAAAAAAAAGGCCAACTTGAATGAAGCTTGAAATAGCTATACCACTGTCTGGCCTGACAAGATTGCACTACTTTCCTGGAAACATTCTAAATGGAAGTATACTCTAGGTTGCTCACATCCTAAACTAGTACTTTTTTGCTTGTTTTTTCCTTGTACTGGAAAGAAACAGAACAGGTAACCCCAGAGTTGAACAGAGTCCACATGTGGATTATCACTGTGCTCCAGGAACTGTAGCTCACCTTCAAAGCCAGCAAGCTCTTATTGATTTCAGCACCTTCCATCCGTGTCTGCCGATCAGCACTAGATGTGTCTGCACCCCTTTCATTTCCTGCCAGATCCACCAAGGAAAATTTACCAATCATTTGTCCTCTTCGGCGCAGTATGATTTGGAAGCAGGCGTGTGATCGTGAAGAGCTGGCATTTGCAAAAGTATGCCCAGATGTCCTACAGCAAAGAAGCAAAGAAGCTTTAGAAATGTGTCACAGATGACAACAGGTCCTGAGAGCTCTAGATAAGACCTGTAGCTATTCAGTTAACCTCCTAGGGTTTATCCCACACATGAATACTTTAAGTTTGTGCAAATTGTGGAATTTCTTCTGATATAAGAGCACAGAACCACTTGTGAAAAATACTAACCTGCACCCTGGTTATAGAAATTTCAGGCTATTTAAGCTGCCTGGCTCAACTCAGCCAGCCTACATTGGAATGCCTTTCTGAGTGCTAAAGCCTCACATGCACTTGAGCTGGAAGTCACACCTTCAGCACATCACATGTCATTTTCCTAATGCATCTGCCATTATACAGTAAGCTCTGCCAAGCTCCCCACTAAACAGCATTAGCTGTGCTAGCACATCACAATCATGGTAAATCCCCTTTCTCCCCTTCTCAGGCTGGCTTGGCGCTTCACCTCTGCTGTGTAGCTGCACCTGCCCCATCACTGCAAGGCACAGAGTGACATCTTTTAATTTAAATCTCGCCGTGACCTTCACTATCATTTATTCCCTGAGAATGCTGGCAGGTTCACTGTTTCACCCTTATTCCTACTACTAAGGAAAAAGGAGAGAGTACCCTGAAATGTAAAACAGTTCATGACTAAATTGCCAGCCAAAACAGGATGCATAGAATGCTGAATAAGCTTTTAGGATGTGCATATTTTCCCACACAGTGCAGTACAGAAGCCAAGGAGCTCTTATTTGCCTATGAACATTTCTACAGCAGTTGCAACTTAACTGAAGCAGATAACACTTGGTAATACAGATTTTGGCTCCCAATTAAAGATAACAGTATGATGGCAGAGCTGCCCCTACCACAGCCTTTCCTGCCAGGATGATGCGCCAAACCTACAGCTGTCTCTTGGCACCTGTTTTCAAGGATGCTTTAGACAAGATTCCTGAACAACATGCAGTATTTTTGTTGCCATTGGAATAGCTCATCTGGCCTGCAGTTAAGCCAAACCATTTTTGCAACCATGGTTCATACCAGCTGCTGTTCCTTGATCTTACAGGCCCACACGGATTACTTGTATTCCTGTAAACTAGCTGATACTTCTAGAAAGCACCACAGCAGCCATCGCCTCGTGAATAGTTTCTCTTATTGGAGTTCCATGAGGACATATGAATGAGGAGCTCTGACATTTTCTATGGAAGGCAGGCTGAACCTGTCCCTTCTAGTCCTTTGTTTTGTAACCTCTTCCTGGTATTCATGCAGAGGTGCTGCTCAGTGCCCTTACTGGGAACAACAAGCTTCTGCTTAAATCTCAAAGCACCAGTTACAGGCATTATAAATGTTTTTCTAAACATGGAGATGCAACAGGACATGACTACTCTTATAGGTTTTGAGCCACCAAACCTGCAGGCACTGCCAGTCGTGATCATTTTGATGACATCCTCAGCACAGCCAACTGGTCTTTCTTGGAGACCAACAACCTGGACCTGTTGCTTGCCATCCTCCAGGACTCGAAGCTTGGCCTTCTTATTCAAGAGGTCAAACACCTATATTTCGGCAAAAAAATTGAGGCAAACCTGAACAAGGACTCCTTGTAAGTATTTTTTCCTGTCTTTATACAAAGCTATAAGAAACAGCATCTTTAACATAGACTTCAAATTCAATTCCAAACACACCAATAAAAACAGAACATAGAACTATAGAAAGTATTAAGTTTAACTCAGCTACTTATGCAATATTCAGCCAAAGAAATCAGGTCAAGATTTAAAAATAAAAAAAGTCTTACTTTTCCATTGTATATTTCAAAGAAAGTCACATAGACTTCCAGATTTTGACTCCTGTACCTGGGCTGGTTTAGGAGGAGGAAGACATCTTGTGCTAGTGAGGAAAGAAAGAAGTTTAGTTAACTGGTTTAAAATATATTCTAGTTGCTACTTGATCGCCTTCAAACACTGCACAGCTATAAAGCAGTGTCTAGCACTGACAGTCATCCAAACAAATGCTGTGCTACAGCATTTGTTTGGAGAACAGATTCAGCAGCATCCTTACCCAGGGACTGAAAACAGGGTAATAAATACAGGAGTTTCAACTGCTAATGCCACCCACAGACAACAATCCTTACTGCTCTGAGGACACACTGGGATCCTCTATTGTTTTGGACAGGCCTGAAAATGTCACATGTTTGTGTTTCAAGAGCTTCTTGCAAAAAGTCTAGAAAACATACATCCCTGAACATCTGCATTGCTGAGGTTTGGAGACAATATACCAGATTAGTTGACCCTGTGGCTGGATCCAGTGCAGCTTTTCATTAGGCTCCAGACTTTGAAATGAGATGAAAAGCAAAGACTCCTTCAGGGCCAGTCATAACTATTTTTCAGAGATCAGCCAATAGTTGTTCCTGGTTCAGCTGCCTTGTTGCTGACTAGATTCACAGTGTCTTTCTAAAGGGAAGGTAGAGGTCAGGTTTCTTGGTACTTTCCAGGCATTATATCAAGAAGGGCTTCTAAGCATCCATTTTCTGAAATAATTTTGGACATGCTAGTTTTCTTTTGCATTTAAGGCTTATAGGACAAAACACAATACATACATCCTTTTGCATAACAAGCTCTATATCACAAATGGGTAGACTTGTGTTGTACTCAGATATGTCTGAGACAAAACCAAAGCAGAAGAATCAAAATTAAATGGTTCTGCCCAGCAAATGCCTAATTAAAAAATGTGTCATCTCTTTATATCAGAAACAAGTATCTTCTGAGGAGTTCATTATGGATGTACACACTTACAGGCTAGAGAAAAATGTTTTGTGAAATGAATGAAAAGATACTCATACCTGCAGCAAACACCAGCTCTTATTGTTGAAAATACAAATACTTTATGTATCTTCTACTGGACATGTCTAAAATAACCTTACAAAACCAGATCTAGTTAAGAAAAACAAGCATTAATTTAGTTTTTGTATCTATAGAAGAATCAACTTACAGGCAAAAGCATATATGCCCTTTGAGGCATTCTGGGTTCTGCCAGAAAAGTCTCCGCCCATAGTCTGTGAAGAGAAAAGGCCAGAGGTCAGGCTTGGCACCAACAAGTTTTTAGTCCCAAAAACAGGCTAGGAAGTTACCATAGATAATCCCCAATTGCCAGCATTATTAGTGGAACACAGTGCCAAATTAGTTTGCAGCTTCCCTACCAGTTCAGAAAGAAGATCTGGCCTACACAAAGCAGTGCACCTGTAAGGCTCTGGGGTGCAGAGTCAAAGCAGTTGTTCCTCCACGGAAACTGCTTTAACAGCACAACCAAACAGCCTCTAGTCAAAAGAGACAAAGCTTCATTTGTTAGGATCTAGGTTGAATAACATTTTTGCAGCTACTTGCAAAAGTTAACATGACATGAAAATACAAATTTAGAGCAGACAATACCTTTAACTCCTCTAACCGAAGTATCCTTAATCATAACAAAACTTTCAGTTAGCGCTATCCTAGTGACTTGCTCTACCACTTATTTAAAAAACACAGCACAATTTCATGACACATTCTCAATCTAACAGAGTTTAATGTGCAGCACTCCAGCCTCAAGGTACAGCTGCTGTCCCTGCACTAGTTCTGCCCTAGGACTGGGAAGGGAAACTTCAGCTATGATTTTAGTGCATCACAGCTGTATTCCTGTAATGATGCTCAGGTAAGCAGGTTTCTCTGCTCTTTCCAGGGCAATGAAGGTAGTCTGTGTTCAAGTTTCTATAAAGCTCCAACTTGTTGTCTGGATTACTGGAAAAGGTCTACAGCTCACTACATAACACTAAAGATAGGAGGAGCTAGCCTAAAACTTGCCTTTAACACTGAACAACAGCAATGACTGTCTGACTACTCAGAGCAGTGCATTAGCCCAGTCCAGTGCAGATCACTGTGGATTGAGGTAAACACTTCTTGAGGGATAGGACAGCACATCTGACTCCACTATCATGCTGTGAGGATTCTTCCCCATAGGTCCCAGAAGAAGAGAGTTAAAGACAACACAGCTGTGAAAATTTAGAGCAAGCTTTCTCTTTTGAGACAAAACAATTTTCACAACTCTTGAAGCTGCAACTGTTAGACTTACCCACTGCATAACCAATACCAGATCACTCAAATATTTATTTATGTGCATCAAGATGCCTATTCTTATATAATTGCTGAATTCTTTGGAATGCCTCCAAGCTCAAAGCACAGGATAGACAGTAGGCTTTGTCTCAGATGTAGGCTAACAGCCCCACTTTACAGACAGGAATTAAACAGCAACAGGCATTTGAGGCAAGGAATAGCCATAACTGAAACTAACATATCTGGACATCCTAAATCTTTGAAAATCCAGCTTTTCTTTTTTTCTAAAGAGAAAAAAAAAACTTTTCTATTTCTAATTCTTCTTTTCTAAAAAGATTTTTCCTAAGTTTTTTTAAAAGCCAGTGCGATTTTCCTCACAACCTCCAAGGAAACACACTAGTACATAAAGCTACAGAAAAAGAGTTAACATCTTACAAAATATTAGCTTTAAGACAATAAAAACAAGATCTAAACTTCTTACACGATCCTATTCATGCTCAAACATCAGAGAGATTCAAAATACTTTATTGAAGCTAGAAAATTTGAGACCTTGGAGAAAAACTTACGTGTGTCTTGCCACTGCCTGTCTGGCCATACGCAAAGCAAGTTGCCTTCCCACCCTCAAAGATGGTCTCCACAAGAGGTCTAGCAGTGAATCTGGATATTCAAAAGATGAAAAATATTAAAGCAAATATTTCATACACTGCTTCATTATCATCAGTTTTAACAAGAAAAGAAACTAAAAAAAACCAAATCCTCAGGCAATCAGCAAGGCTATGACAAAAATAAGCCTTAAACTTTTCAGTCCTTCAGCTTCCTCCAGAAAGGATTCTAATACTTATTTCAAATAACAGTGTCTTTAAGCTTAGACGCCATCTAGCCATAGCTCCATGCTTTTATCTGAAAGTCATTTCCAGTGAGCAGCAAGCATTACCTGTATACCATTTCATTTGAAGCAGTTTCATCAAATGAGAAGTCAAATCTAAATGTTTGGGTTTCAAGATATTTTGTTAGGTCCACTTTCTGCTTTGGCTCATGCACCATCAGGACACACTTGCTCGGAACAGTAACCACATCACATTCCTTTTTTTGAAGTTCTGTTGACAGAAAAGACACTCAGTTTTAACAAAAATGAACAAAGTCAAACTGTTCAAGACAGAGCTGTTTGGTCAGTACACTCACCATGCCTATTGAGAGGGCGCTTTCTCACACAGACACAAATCCTGTGCTCTTCTATCTAAAAGAAAAGTAAGAAAATAAGTAATTATTTCCCAATTACACTCACTCTTTATTACAGAGAGCTCCAATGCTCCCTCACATGTTTTTCTATAAGCTGATCAGTTGCTTCTGCTTCTGAGCTGACCCATTCATGCAGGGATGTCAGTCTTAAAGTGAATTCAGTGCAAAAGCAACACTACAAATAATTTACCTTTATACACCATTCTCCAACATATAAGGTGGAAATGCCGTCCAGCAAAATTTATGATATTGATACTGCAGCTATGGTCAAATAATTAGTCAGACAAATTAATATTTTCATTTACCCCAGAGGTTTTTGGTGACCTGGAGTTCTTTACTGATGTAGCAAGTTGAGCTATTTGTGCAGCAAAGCTACATGTCAGATGAATTGGGAAGTGCATATGCCATTTGGTGAGAGAGAAGGCAAAGGTAGCAAGCTCTTCTCCTGGCACACAATGATATGTACACCAAGTTTTTTAATGGCTGAGGGTACTGACCAAGCCAGGGTTCTCTAGTTTTCAACCTCTAGTTTTGCTCCTTCAGTTTTTGATCTATTTAAAACCACTTAACATATTACTTACTTACATTAACATGTTCTGTAATAGGTCAACAGACCATTTTAAATTATACCTATTCCTACAACAATGGATGTGCCTCTTACAGTCTGATGGTCACACATCATTGCATGGTAATTGTTTAACCACAGGCTCTTCACTAGTGACATAAAGTAAAACAAGACAGCTTAGCTGTAAACAGGGAAGGCAAGTGACCTCACAGATACCACCAACTTCCTCAAGCTCACAATATGCTCAGAGAATTTCCAGGGTGCAGTGATGCACCAACAGCTTGATGCCAACATTGTCGGTAAAGAATAGAGAAATCTGTCTACAGGCTGCAGTTAGTAGCCTCAGTATTTACTTACTGGATCACTTATAGATATTGGCTGGCAGTTTAAAGTTGCTCTGAATTCCTTGATCATACGTGCAAACTCCCAGTTTGGACAGGTGCTGTCAAACTCCTGCATGGAAAAACCATGGATGTGAATGTAATTGATCTGTTACAGCAAAAAAGGCCCCAGAGCCTATTAAATAAGCAGCTGTATGCAATTCAAAGCATTTTACAAGACTCACAACTTTCTGAAACCAGAATCAATCCATCCTTATGTACAGCTTTCTAAGAACAAGGCCTGTCCAAAATATGTTTTGATATCAACTACTATACTAGTGTCCTATAGAATTTCCCCTTACAAGAGTATTATAGAGTACTCCACCTGCGCTCGTTTTAGCCTGATTTCACTCATTTGAGCTCTCTTTTCTTCTCTCTTGCTTTTCATTTTCTCCATCTCTTTCACAATGTTAGATCTTCTTCGAACTAGATAAAATGAAAACAGTTCCTTGGATTAAAATTTCATACTAGGTTTTAAGCACAAGACAAATACTTCCACTTTTCCAGGTTGCTGACAAACTAGCTCATACAGGAAACAATCATCTTCAGAAGGATAGCCATTAATTTTGCAGCACTTCCTTCCCAAACCAGATCTAACTATCACAGAAACTGCCTTGGAAGTCACACTACCACCCTAAAGCAAAGGCAGCATTTCTGAGGCAATACCACTATAACAGAATTACACATCTGTAATAAAAACTGAACAAGATATTCTGTCTTGCTGCCAAAGTCACCTTTTCAAAGCTTTAATCTGTGAGTACACAAAGCAGCAATGACATAGTGATTCACTGCTGACTGATGAGTCAGTGTTTATCCACTGCTCCTTGGTACCTGGGCTCTCTGAAGAGCTTGTTCTAGCAGCAGGCAGATGATTCTCTGTATTTCCATTAACACTTGACAGTGAGGCTTCTGGAACACAACCCAGCCTGCTAGCCCTGGCTTGGCCAGCTGCAGAAAGAAGCCAGACCAAAACCAATAATTAGATTACAAAGATCAAGAATAATTTTGTAATTTGTAAAGCCTCATAGACTACAGGTATTTCTGAAGTCCTACAGGAGGAGCAAGAACTATCTAAAACCTGTGGTAAATGTGCAAGTAAACTTTTAAATCCTTTGCCAATCACCAACTTTTATGCAATGCTGCAAATCAAGGACAAACCAACTAGACAAGAATTTAGTTATCAAGCCTCTTATTTCAGTGTTTTTGTAGAACTTAACATGCAAGGCATGCCCTCAGCTATTCATAGGGCAACCTTACTAAAATAAATAACTACAATTTTGTAATTCAAGGAGGCTCAAGTTTTTGTTTTACTCAACCAGTATAGGTAAAACTACTACCAGTATACTTACAGGGTGTGTTGTCAGCAGTGTTAAGGCACTTCTCTTACCGCTCTAGCCCCACAAATACCATTTAATGCCATTAAGCAGATACCACATCCACCCAACTTGCTCAACCACAGCTCTCTGGCTAAGAAAGTACACCATTATGCACAACATTGTTTCCAAAGTCCTTAGGAAAACACTTCAGGTAGGAGCCCTGGATATTTGCATAGTGGCAGACCTCTAGGTCTCTCATTTTATCTATGAAAGAGTTCATGTTGCTCTCCCACTGGGATTTGTGGTTTGAATAATAAAATGAACACAAAGTGAAAATTGTTCCACATTAAGAATTCACTGGGATGTTTCCCCACTCACCAGGAAGTGATGAATATTTTCCAGTTTGCAAAGAAGCACAGGGATCTACTGCCATCTCATCTTCCTGGCAGCTGCATTGGGATTCTGCAATAGCAGATATTCTGGAACGGCCACGGACAGCTTTGGAAACAGGAACCCAGGGACACTCAGATACTTGCAATTAATCAATTGCTCACAAAGTACAGAGCAGTGGAGAACAAGATGTAGTTAAAAGGATCTTTTCCATTAGCAAAGTGCAGGACAAAGCAATGCATGTGGGTGAAAAGTGATCAATAAACCCACCACTATAGAAAAGCAAACAGTTCATTCCAGATTTGCAATTCCAGTGAATTTCTTTCAGATTTCACTAAGGATTCACATAAGGATATGGCAATTCCAGCACTTCAACACTTAATACCTAGGAAGGAGGAAGTTTCAAGTCAGAGAACCACTAAATCCTCTGAAGCTTCACACTTGTAAGGCTGTATGAATTAACTCTTTGAGGGTGGCAAGGGTACAGCAGCCTGGCAACTGGCCATGGGCAGCATTGTGCCCACCCACACACACGCTGTGTGTGGTGCACAGTAGGCTGGAAGCTCCATGGCACTACATTCAGCTAAAAGACCTTGTATAACCACAACAGCAAATCTTTGAAAAAGGTCCTTTTGTAGGCAGTCTCCATTTTCACATGCCAAGCTATTTCTTTCACTGAGATCAAGTCCTTTACAAAGCCTCCTAGGGGAAGGAGTGAAATGTTTTCCTCAATAGATTTGTTGAAAAAAGCAAATCTGATATGAAAAAGAACATGTGATATGCAAGCTAGAACTCCCTTCACCTCTCATGACCAGCAATTATTAGAATTTATCCAGAATGAATCACTTATTTCAAAGGACACCAGATCTATCAAAGACCAAGGGTTCATTTCAATTCTGATTCAGTTCTGAATCAAATTCCTTAGAACCATACCCAAAATTCATTGCTCCTATTAACTCTTTACCTTGAATCTTCTGCTCATGTGCAGAGACATTAGATGTGACTGCTGCAATTTTAGAAACAAAAAACATCAGTTTCATTATGCTCAGAAAGGGCATTTTATTCTATTTTCTCTTGTCCCACATGCCCAGACCTGATCTCATCTCCCACTCAGCAGCACTGTTTCTATAAACGCTGGTGCTTCTGGACAGGCAGATTAACTGGAGGATTCACTCCATGTAAATGGGTTTGATTCAAGTGATTCTTGTATGTGAGGATATTCAGCATCCTCAAAATTTCCTATTGATTTATGGGACTGAGGCAGTATCTATTTCTTAACAGTCTATTTCTTAATTAATTCTCAAAGCACTGCTTCTGCTTCTCTCCTTTCCTGAATAAGACGGAGACAGACACCTGCTGATCTTCTTTAATTTGTTTAGGCTAAGAACAAGTCTGAAGCCAATGTTAGCTTTCTAATTGGTGCAGTGTAAAGTTTGCAACAGAACAGATACTCTGACACTCCTTGGCTTTAGCTAGTTATAACAACAAATTATTTGATGAATACTGAAAACACTGCTGTGCTCTTAAGCTCTGAACAGGCCTTTAGGGACAAGACTGTGCCAGTAGGACAGGCCACAGATATTCTAAAAGGGCAATTAGATTCTATACTTCAGGAGAGTTGTGACCTCTGCAAGGACATCTTTCCATCAACCAGTGACTGGATTAACATACCTTGTGTTTTCCAGCTGACTATCCAGTTCTATTAACAGACCTATATAGACAGTCATGACGTTATCACATCATTTTGCTTGTCAGTTTACAAAATTAATGGAAGTCTCTGAATCTGAGAAAGATCAGGATACTCTAGTACAGAACAAATTCTTACACATTAGGATTCTTTGACAACTCCTGCCTCTCTGATGCCAGGGAATTTGTACCATTGTCTTCTGGGACCAGCTTCTCTGTCTTGCATTACATGCAATGGAAGAGGCCAGACAAGCCCGGGTGTTTTGTTTACAGCTCAGTTAAATGGAGAAGCTCAAGTTTTGGCTAACTATGCACTTTAAGAGAATCATTAAATTAATAATCATTCAACCTCAGCATCATACAGTGTATTCCAAATAGACCAGTAATGCTGTCATTTGCAATTCAAAAAGCCTAAAGAGTCAGCTAAAAAAGCTAAGAGAAGGTAGAAAATAGGCATTTTCTAACTCCTGACACCTCAGGAAGAACAATTTCCTAGCAATCCCACACTGACATCTCTATCTACTCTTCAGGCTTTGCTCAACATATTGTACTGGCATGCAATCAGGGAGCTGGGCACACCAGCTGGAACTTTGCCTGCTTGCTCTGAAATGTCTCCAAGTATAAAGCTCTACTTACTATCTAGGGAGACTGATTGATGAGAAGACATACATTTAACACCACTATTTCTTTCTTCTCCTTCCCACTCTCATTCTGACACTTTAAATCTTAATAATTGCCACTTAACTTCTGTTGTTTGCGGCATTTGTGAAGCTCCATACAGAACTTTAAAACTCACTACAACAGCAACTGCCTCGTGACATTTAAAGCAGGGAATAACTACAGCAATACTGCAGAAGAGGAGAACACATCAACAAACACAAGCTCACAGGAACAGGACAGCAACCTGTTAGGAGAGTTCCTGTCCTCAGGAGTCCAAAACATTGGTATGAGACAGTATCCTGTTTGTTAGCACTGCCTGAATGAACAGCCTTATGATGCACTAAAGTACAATATTATATTATGAAAGACCAGCATAATTCCACAAGGGTACAGCAGAGAAAAAACCCATTATCTTACCTTCCCGTGGAGCAGGAATTTTTGAAAGGGTTGTTCTACGCTTCTGTTTCTGAAAAATAAGGAATGCTGTAAGCAATCGGAGTAGGCAGCAAACAGGGCAACATCAATACAAGAATTTCTGACCAAAGCCCAATTATGAGACAGGAAAGACAAGTTAGAGATCTCAAACTTTAAGACTGAGAGTATTACATATAACAAAACCTATGCATCAGTACCTTAGAAAACACTAAACTACTTTAAAGCACTTACCTGTAAAGTCACATTGTCTTGCAAAGGAACATTCTCTTTCACATCAGCAGGAGGTAGTTCTAATAATTCGGGATTTATCGCAACCACATCATTAATATCAACCTGCAAGAACAAAGGCAGGATTTTACATAGTAGAATACTGCTGCTACCACTTAGGGATTGTTTTTTTCAAATCTGGCCTTTCAGGGAAGGCAAACAAACTTGACCCACTGCCTACCAAATGTTATGTTAAAATTGCTTGGAAGAGCAAAACAGTACTTCCTATTCCATTTGAACAATCTGGTATGTCTAAATACACCAGACAAAATGTGCTAGTTAAGCCATTTACCCTCAGCTGCCAAACACCACACAGCTCTGCAGGTGCCACAGAGCACTTCTGAAGAGAAGGGCAAAGCCCATTTGGCATCCCCTGCTCTAATCTCCCACTGCTAATCTTAGTAAATCTCAGCAGCTCTGTGACTTCTGTGCTAGGAGAGCTTCAAGTGTTTACTGTGTGATTGTGCTTACCTAAATACATGTCAAAGAGCTGCTTAGACTCTGGGAAATGAAGGATTCAGCATTTAATCCATAACTTGATTCACCTGCATCTTTGCTTGCTACTGCAAATGATTTCACCTGGGGCCAGCTATCATTTCCTGGCTGACCCTCATGTGAAATCATAATCCTGCCTTCACCTCATCATGGGGCACCCTGGCAAAGGCAGGGATAGGGCAGGCTTGAGCACAAATACCACAACTCAGTCTCTGTTCTGTTTTTCAAAACTATCCCTGCTGAAGATTAAAAGTACCTGTACACAAAAATTCCAGCAACTTACAACTGGAATTCACCTAACAAGGCAACACAAGCACCACCAGGAAGTTCTTGAGTTCTCAATTAACTTTGGAACTATTTAAATCACAGTCCATGAAAACAGAAGAAAGCAAGTACATGAACCTCTCTAAAATGTGAAAATACCACTTTCTAGCACAAGAGAAGTAATCTATGAAGTCTAATTCATATGGAATTGGTTAGCAGCTAATTGGAAAGTGAATTACCTCAGAAACAGGTATGTGGCCGATATAAATGTGTGTAAGCACATGCACAGAGTATATACATAAGCACATAATAAAATTGCTGGATTTTGAAGTACCTTTCTAAAGATTTAACATCTTAACGCATACATGCAATTTAGCCAAGGATTATTTTGACTCTGTATATTTTTTATATTTCAATGCAGCAGGCACACACAGAGAGTAAGATTTGGTTTCAAACAACCAGCCAATGGCAACTTTTAAGATTTTCACCGAAATCCAGAGTCTGCACATTTCTAGAGACACCAGAAGGACAAGCACATTTGCTGAGTGTCAGACTTTTTTAAACGTCAGGATTTCAGCCACATCACCTTCAAATACCTCAGATCCACCTCTCTCTCATCCCATCTCACACTGTTTTTATTTCATATTGGTGCAGAGATTCAGGAAATCAAGCCCAGCCCTGTTAACATGGTACCTTATTAGCAACAGGCTTTAAGGAAAGCCTGAAGGCCATAGCATAAGACATGGAAAGCCAACAAAGAGCCTACAGAGCTAGAAAACTGGAATCTTGGGACATTCAGCATCAGTCATCAGTGTGAGAGGCCCAACACCTCCTTGATCCCTCTGAAAGGCAAAGGGTGCAGCTTTGGCACTGCAGCTCTCGCACCTTACCTTAGCACATCTAGAGCATTGCTTTCATTACATGTAAAACTAGGAGAACACGGAGCGAGCTGCAGCAGCACCGACAAGCGCTGCCCACTCAGGGGGGCAGAAGAGCTGGGCCACTCCTGACGGGGCTCATCCCGCCGGGGGGGGCAAGAAGGAGCCGCGAGCAGCCGTCACTCACCTCCTTGCCTTTGGTGGCTCCACCCTCAGACCACTCCACAGTCACGCAGGAGTGCTCCACGTTCACTACCTTCACCGTTGCCTTATGGATTAAGCCTGGAAAAAGCCGGCTTTGAGCGCAAACCTGGCCGCCGCACGCCGCCTGGACTCCCGCCGCGGGCGGCGGCCAGGGCCCTGCAGACTCCCCATTCCCCACTCCTCACCGTTGCTCCGCTGGATGTTAATAACGGCGCCAGGATAGACGTTGCGGTAGAGGCGGGAGTCCATGGCGCAGGGACAGGGACGGGACCCGCGTCCCGCCGCAGCAGCGAAACACCCGCCCGGCAACCGCCGCCGGTTTAAACGCCNGAGCGGGGTCTGCCGGGAGTGCCCGCGGGACTACATCGCATCTCCCGGCAGGCCGGGCCGCGGAGCGGCGTCTGCCGGGAGTCCCCGCGGGACTGCATCTCCCGGGAGGCCAGGCCGGGCCGCGGAGCGGGGTCTGGCGGGAGTGTCCGCGGGACG